>DVQP01002671.1:0-12118 GCA_018231745.1 Danaus eresimus
AAATGTCATCCTACAATAAGTAATCTTTAATCATTATATGAGTATATATTAATAATTAAGAGCTTAACTGAAGACTTAAATATTACAATCCAAGTGCTAATTAATATTCCTATAGATTACTTAAGCTGAATTATTAAATGAGGTAACAAAAAACAAACTGTCACCATAACAATGATTAATTTTCCAGTCGTCATTCGACAAGCAGTCCATCATTGGCCTGGTGATTTGGGTGTGCAGCGTTCTATACTCATGCGTAAGGACAGCATCTTCCTCTTCCAAGATTACAATGTCTGAGCACATTCTAGCCAAGGATGGAGCTACAGGTAAAATGTCATCTAGATATTTTTTTATCAGTTATTTGGTACTATTTTTGTAATACTAACTCATATTCCCATCGAAAACTGCACGGCGGCGCTGACTCAGGCGAGGGAGGGCTGATTGCTAATGAAGGTAATGATGTTACGGTACCCAAGCTTTGAGTTTGCTTCAAGGTGGCGTTACTAACCAGTTGCTCGATACAAACGTGAAATTCGTAGTAAGACACCATAACAATTAATGATGTGCCGAATATCTGTATCCAGTAACAGGTGGAGAAGAAAACCCCATAACGGATTTTTGATAAATCCCCCCCCCCCCTTAATTCTAAAAGATATTTGAAATTCTGCTCATAGCTCGATAAATACTAATAAATAATACAAATTTCAAATAGAAACCGCTCTATAAAACATCCCTGCTTTCAAGCTACGCGTTACCTTCTTAATGTCATCCGGCACATCACTAATTAATAATTAAAATCATTATCATAATTAATAGATTTACGAAAGTTCGCGCATGGTAATTTTTATCAATTAATATAGCATTGTCATTATAGCGATGCATCCAGTGCTTTTGGGATATGTATGTATGTCTATTGAGTAATACTGCGTTACAAATTTAATACATATAGAATGCAGCTTATCAGCTTAAGGTGAAAATATGTGACTATTATAGTAAACCAGATTTTCCCAAACTTTTCTGATATTCTTCTTGATGATTTCTATTGTGAAATGTCTATTAAAATAAGTCCTTACTTTTAGACTGATGGACGCAAAAGGTCAAAAATAAATATGTATTAGTTATTTTTAGCACCATAGAAGAATATTTCGTTATTTAAAACTCCTGTTTTCAATAAAAACACAATTATGCTCATCATGTTACATACCAGTTTCATTAAAGCACATAGACATGTAATTTTTATCAATGCCCATATTACTGACACGAAAACATTTCAAATATAAAATTTTAAGGAAGATCTGATCTATAATTGCCATAGTCATGATTTAGTTAGAACAATAAACGTAGAATGTGGGTACGCTCATTGAGCGCAGGTTATGATCAAATAGAAGGAGATGGCGGGGAGGCCGGCGCTAAGGAGACCAAGGTGTATGACAACGAAGACGACGCCGTCGCCTACTCCTGGAGCTTCTTCCACGTTGTCTTCGCCCTAGCCACCCTGTATATCATGATGACACTCACCAACTGGTACAAGTGAGTAACAAGTTGGGCTATTTAATTATATATTTGACTATAAAGACGATGTTGCTTTTTTTTCTTGATTCACAAGTCATACAATCCACAGTTTAAGCTACAAGAAACAAAATGCCCAACACAGTTATAATATAATAACCTTCTGTTTATTATGTAGACTATTAAAATAAAAATGATTTTTAAACATGTAACATCAATGTTTAAAAATATATAAGTATTGATACCGCTTCAATGTATTATACAATATAATTTAAAAATCTTAAAACTGAATCAAGTAGATATCAATGTCTTTGTTTTAAAACAAATAATCTAATAGTCTTCTTAATTTTCCTGCAGCCCGAGTTCTCAGCTGTCAAAGTCTAATGTGGCGTCCATGTGGATCAAGATTACATCATCTTGGTTGTGCATTGGTCTATACATTTGGACCCTCGTCGCACCCGCAGTTCTGCCTGATCGTGACTTTAGTTAAGAATCCTGTTGTCTTGTCTTATTAACTCTTACTTTGGAAAGGAACACAAATGTACCAATTATCAACCACCAACTGTCAATTCTATAAAGGATGTGATCAAAATAAAGATCTTTCCAATGTAAGAGTGCCACTTTTTATTTTATTTTAGTCTTAAAACTGTTATTTTTAGAGATTCCAGAATCACAGTGTAGTTTTCATTAGTTGTGTATTCTTATAACTTAATGATCTCATTTCTAATATGATTTCTTTCCATTTTATCGCTATTCAACTTATATCTCAGCTTGTAACTTTTTCTCAATACAACAAATAAATTCTATCACATGGCTTTAAATAATAATTGTATCGAATTTATTTTTTTTCTTTTTCATGTATGTACCATAAGTAAAGTTAATAAATATATATTAGTTGTAATTATTGTTTAATTGAAGTTCCAGAAAATAATTTGGTTATATCCTTTTCAGATTCTTGTCCCTCACTACATCATACTTTAATAATTTTGCATATTTTTTCAACAGCTTTTCCCAATAACAAGTCACATCTTTGTCAGATAGATTGTCCCAAATGTGTTGGAAGCCCCTTTCAGCAATCTCTTCAGCCAATGTATCATGTTCTTTGAAGAACCGTACATATTTCATTATTTCATCTTGATCAGCTTTTGGATTGATTGGAATGTAATGAACCCAAGGTTTTAGTGATGGATAGAAAAATTCAAGCCACTCATCCCCAACATGAAATACTAATGATTTACATAAAAATAAATGTTTTAAACGGAAACTGGCTGCCACTCCTCTGTAGTTGAATAGATATTTATATTTACAATGGTCTTCAAATGACACCTCACTTGCTGGTGTAGCATATAGTGTATCCTATGAAAATTAATCAATTAGAATAAACTAAACAAGAAAATTACAAATACATAACTAAATACAACTCACTGCATCAGATTTCCAAGCTTGGTTTTTTGTATACTTAGCATCTACAAGTTCTGGATGAGATCTTGATAAAAGAATCAGAGCGTCTCTCTCCTCGCTTGTCCTTGATCCCCTGAAGAATGCTTTTTCTTCCTTCTTATTCCACAGCCATCTAAATTAACAATTTTAATATTCAGATAATCCAACAGTTACATAAATTAACACAAAAATAATTGCTGACTCTAGTGCTATGCACCTATATAAAAATAAATGTGTTTAAAAAAGTTCTCATTTTGTTACTTTTTAGCAGCTGTAGATATAGATGTTCTATGTTTGTCCCAGCGGCCAATCCCTGTAGGGTATAATGCTATAGCCGGTCCACCTTCCCAGAAACTCCAAGTAGGATACATTATATCATAATAGCTCTTCGTCTGCAAATAAATGCTATTATAAACAATTACATATAAATTCAAATTCATAACATATATGACATAAGTTTCATTATAAGTAAACATTTTTTACAACATCATAAGCTATAATGAGATCTTACTTTTATTTAAATAATTAACTTTATTTATTTATTCACTTGATTCTATATACTAGCACAAATAGGAATTTCTGTGTATATGTATATTACCAAAATACAGTAAACTACCAAAAAAATCCACATGATACATTCAGGTAAATAATCATTAGGATTAAAACATAATCCTTTTTTTTTTGTTAATCCCTACAGAGGCTAATGATGTGCCCTGAATAAGCCAAACAAAGTTACAAGGAATATCTAACTAACAATAATAAAATAAAAAATTGACCTTACTGAAAGAAAACACTGGTGCTTTCTTATGTCCCCAGTCTTTGTTAAACTGCGGCCAGTCCCTAGTGTTTATGACTAAATCCATATCAGGTAAGGCTGGTGCAAGAATTTTTAGGTAATGTTCCACTCCAGCACATCTAGCAGGAAAATGGCAATCTTTCTCTCTAAAAATCTTTCCATCAAAAATCTGAAAAACATTTTGTAATAATATTATTCCCTTAATAAACTTTTACTTCTATTTCATACTAGCTATACCTGATAGGTAGTCCCCTTAAGCTTAGCTTGAGCGAACATTTCTTTTGTTATTCCGCTTTTAAAAGCATCTAGATCATTATTTATTACATCTGCATGGCAGTTACAATTTGTTTTCACACATGGTGTGTATTTTTTTAATGCATCTTCGATTAGAAAATGCACTTTGGCATCAAACTCATTACTTTCTAAAATAAACATTTCGTTAAAAAAATAAGGCACTTTACTAATTATTAACATTTAATTATCAAGTTTATTATACCTCTACTATATCTATTTATTTCTTCTCCACATGAGTCCTTTTTTAAACAAGATTCTTGATAATTACATTGTACAAGTACCCCAATAAGAGAATAAATAAATAACCTTATGACCGAAAAATGCATAATTTTAAAATGTGAAGCTTATGTTTAAGTGAAATTAATTGTAACTAAACTGTTAGATTTACACAGTGCCGGCAGGTAGGTACTAACTACTAAGTACTGAGCTGTCAGTTTTGAGTTTTGACAGACGCTTGCTTTTTAAACCAAAGACAAAAACTAAAGACAAAAAAAAATAAGGCCATAGCTTAAAGAATGTTTCTGACAGACAGAATATTATAGACTAAAATTTAATTTGTTGAAAATAGAATTCACGGAAATAGATCTACAGTTTTTCAGAAAGATTGCTGTTCTGTCCTCTGGATATTAACCGCCAGGAAATACCTTAATGATGTCTTCCCTAATCCTTGGATCGAGCTGGATGGCCATATGGCCCCCAACCCTGCACGTTCTCTTAATTTTTCTAAGTTGTTTTTTTTTTGTGTAGCAACGAGCCAAAGCACCTGTGTATGCCACTCAATTACATACAAGAGAAGAATAACTCCAACGTATATTGGCAAAATTTTTTAAACATTAAAGAAGAAATGCTTTGAAATGCAAGAAATCATCGCATTACTACGGTAGAAATAAACCTCAGTTGTCGTGCTCATTTCGAAAACAGAGGCGAACATTTTAAAAAATATTTGTAAAATTTAATAACTAATTGACTAATAACAATAATAGCAACCTGTTTTTATTTTATGTCTTGAACACCGAATGGCCAAATCTGGTAATTAAGTAAATGATTTTCATTACACATTGCTTATCGTTAGGAAGAGGACAGATCAGAAAATATTTGCACAAAACATAATAAATTAAGGATCGTAGTAACTTTCTTTATCGCGCTACACTTTTTAATTAAATTTGACCGTTTTCAAAACTTTTCCGATTAATCAAAAGGAGAGTAGGAATTGTCTTCAAGTAATTCTAAGTTTTATTCAAGTATAAAATAGTAAACTGGAAAAGTAAAATAAAATTTTAAGCATATATTGTCATTTACATTTTAAAGCTGAGTTTATACTTTCTTTTTAAAAATGTTTCATTAAAAAAAAAGAAACTGGTGGCGCGAAAAGTAAGTTAATAATGTTAAATTTGCTGATTTTGCAAACGATGTTCCAAACAACCTGTATTATAAAATCAAAAGTTTGAAAGTTGTAGGAATATTTGTTGTTCTTACATGCATTCATTATTTAACAGGTTTGAATGAAAATCTTCAGTACTGAAATTAAACATAAGTATAGACAAAGGACAGGAATGTTGCCGGCGATTAACTACCATATCGATAGTTAAAAACACTGAGCACTGAGGTGGACTCACCTCTGAAATTCATTATAATAATGAGACAGGGCGGCATCTTTCTACAGCCTCTACTACATTCGCGAGTATTCATTAAATTAAAATTAATATTTTCGGATTAGTACGCGTTATTTGATTATTTTAGACTAAATAGTACATAGTCCTGACGTTCACGACTTAGGTAATTTTGAGTACATTAGAAACGGTATTTCTAATTTTATAAAAAAACATAAATTTACATGCCATATCAATAAGAAAACCCATTCAATAAAAAAAAATTAATTCCTATTAAAAAAATCTTCATATGTTTGATTTAATTTAAATATTTAAAGATCACTTAACTACATACAAAACATAAGACTATTACTTCAACTGATTAAGTTTTATTTCCATTTTGAGTTTTTAATTCAATTGACACATATTGAAAATTTTTAATATATACTTTTTTGTACTTATATCTAATAACATACACCCACTCCTTGATATGGAAGATTAAAAAAATAAACAGTCAAAGGATAAAAAATATTTACTGTTTTTCTAGTAATTATTACATTAAAATGTCGCTACAGTGACATGCATAAGAACAAGTCATATAATTTTTGTAATTCATAAGATACTAAAAGTTTTAAGCCACCATATAAACATACCTATATTAATTAAATTTATGTTCATACAAATTCTATGTAAGCACCAACTAGCACCTGGACCAAACACATTTTTTCTCTAAATCTCTTTAAACACAATGCCAATTTACCTTGAATATGAGATAATATTAGAATTTTTCTTTTTAGACTCCATTATTCACTACTTTTTAATAGAAATGTCAGCCAATTCTTATACATGTTTGCTTGAAATGTCCATTAACAATAATGGATAGAGTTCAATCTGCAAATTTTTTTGATAATCAACATTTAATTTCCAAAATAATTAGGTTCTAGAATGATAATAAAATGCTACAACTAATTAAGTGTTTCCAATATTTCAACAAACTCATACAATACAAATAAAGGAAGAAATAAAATATAGCTACAGTCAGCAAAATAGTGACATCATTTCTAAAAACATAATCTCAATGTTATTAAGGAGATATAAAAATTTCAATTAACAACTGGTGATTTCATTATCTATCTACATCGGTTACTTGGTTAGTTTCCGTTCAAGTTGATCAGCAATGGCCTGCAGGAAGTCTTCGGTGTTCAAATACATCCCTTCCTTTGTGTTGGCCATACCGTGGATACAGATCACTAGATCCTTGGTCATCTTCCCATTGTCTATACACTCCACACAGGCCTGGTAAAATAATTAATATCTATACCATATCTAAATAATTAAAAAATAAACAAATATAATGAAACTGCAAAGAATATCTTGTCCAATTCAGAAACCTCTCTCTTGTGTTGTTTTTTTTTATTTCTATATTTTCAATCATATTAAAAATTCTCACTCTTTAAAATATTAAAATTGTGTAAATATATATTTTTTCTCTTCTTTACTTAAATATATAAAATATGCTACAAAAATAATTATATTAGTAATTTTATGAAACTATTAATTAACCTAAAGTTCACATTGACATTCATTGATAATAAATGCATGCATGAATTCAAGGTTAAAGAAAAACAGCCTTATCTAGTGACTACTTAAGTGATAATTATTATTTATGAACTTTCATACAGAGAGTACAGATATTTTATATCTTAATATTTTTAACAACTTTCAAATGCTTGTATAATATCTCGACAAATAAATGTTTTAGTTGAATATGATATGGAAAATTTGTTTGTTTATTAAGTATTAGTGTGTGTTATTTAAAACAATAAACAATGTTTATTTTCAGCCATCAAATAACTTAAGCTTGTAGTACTCATTGCTCAACAGTTGTTCATTTCGGGTACAACAGACAATAAACTTATATAAAAATAAAAACTATGCATACTTTGTGAGCATTTTGCGCTATTGTATAATCTACTTAAATTAGAAATACCTCTTCAAGTGATTTAGAGAATCTTTCCAACTCAGGAGTGTTATCGAGCTTGGCACGGTGCATCAACCCTCTGGTCCAAGCGTATATGGAGGCGACAGGGTTGGTGCTGGTAGGCTTGCCCTGCTGGTGCATCCGGTAGTGACGTGTCACAGTACCATGGGCTGCTTCCGACTCAACCGTCCGACCATCCGGACACATGAGCACTGACGTCATCATACCCAACGAGCCGTAACCCTGGGAACATTTGGAACTGACAGTTTCTTTTTACTGCGACTTTTTTTATGACCAGTGAAAATAAAAATAACTTAATTAAATAACGCAGATTGTCTTTACATTGAAGCTTTGTGATATATAACGTGAATTGTATGTCAAAAGTTAGACCATCATCCTGAAATATTTTATACACTATGCAATACACATGTTATTATAGCTAAGTATAAATATTTTTATTATATACCTGTGCAACGACATCTGACTGTACATCACCGTCATAGTTTTTACAGGCCCACACGAACCCACCCGAGCTCTTGATAGCCTGAGCAACCATGTCGTCTATCAGACGATGTTCGTACCATATTTTGGCATCTTCAAATTGCTTCTTGTAATCACTGAAACACATTATGAAATAAAACTATCAGATAAGGTGATGATGATGATGATTCGAGTGATGGAGCTTATTATGGCGTTGACATTTAATATTGCCATAGCGATGAAATGGAAATATAAAAATAAATACCGTTCATAAATTTCCTGGAAAATATCCTTGAAGCGACCGTCGTAGAACTTCAATATGGTGTTCTTGGTTGAGAGATACAAAGGCCATTTCTTTTGTAAAGCGACCTTGAAAAAGATTTTTAAATAAGTTCTATCATTTAATTACATTTACATTTACATTTACCATTTATATTGTTATGTTACCTGGAAACTTGAGTGTGCGAAAGCTTGTATTGATTCATCGGTGTTGTACATTCCTTGAACTACACCTGGTGACTTGAAGTCATACAGCAGTCTCTTCTCTACAGAACCATTTGCTGCTGTGTACACCATCTCAACCTTAAGGGAACATTTATCACTTAGTTTGCTAAGCCAAAAATATAATGCACGTATTTATAAGCAAGGTAGACGTAAGGAAATATATAAATTTCTTCTACTGAGACTTTAGTCCAGATAAATATATTAATAAGTTATATAAAAGAAATCAATCAATTTATTGTGTACCTTTCCCGGTTTTGGTATAACAAAGTCTTGTGCCTTGTACTGGTCACCGTGAGCGTGACGGCCAATGACGATAGCATTCGTCCATCCAGGAACAACTCTCGGTATACTCTTGCATAGAATGGGCTCCCTGAACACGGTGCCGCCCAAAATATTACGAATCGTTCCGTTTGGGCTCAGCCACATCTTCTTTAATTTAAACTCTGGAAGGTATTTTTGTTATAATATACGCAATGTAAATTTTTAATTTGAAACATTTAAATTTACAGTTAGTTCAAAAACAGGAAACGAAATTGTCATTAAAAATGCCCTTAAACAATTAACTGTAAAAAGTCCGAATAAAGTGGTACAGCGAAAGTAGTAAAGCAAGTTCGTTATATGATTCCATGAATATCTCGTGAACCGTAAATATGACTTACCTTCAACCCTCTGCTCGTCGGGCGTGATGGTAGCGCATTTGATGCCCACATTGTGTTTAAGGATCGCGTGGGCGGCGTCTATGGTAACCTGATCATTCGTAGCGTCTCGGTGAGGCAGTCCAAGATCGTAGTAAAGGCAGTCCAGCTATACATTATATTGTTTCATTAATCTCTATTAGGCTAAACATTTCACGTATTCTTCTAGCTTCATTTAAAACTACTCAATACAGTGTATCTCTTTATCTTCTCCTTAAAGTTTTACTTTAATACATTAAACCTTAAATTCAAGCAATACAATATAGACTGAGTATGTTCTTTGCTTGCGGTTCCCTAATTATTTATATTTCTTCGCCATCTCTTTTAATTTTCCAGACTGTTTTATAGACAATACGGATAATTATATTTTATATGAAAACAATCTACAGTTAAAAACCTTATAAGGGATAATTTAAAACTTGCTATAAGCGTATATAGTTGCGGCCACTCTTGACCGAGTTAAAAGTTGAATATATGAAGTCTAATAGTAGGTCGTATATGGAACAAACAGCGTCCTAGTAAACTCACGATAACAAAGTCACATACAATCTATTAATGTTAACAATTCTTGAAATGATACCGCAAGTGCAAAATAAGTATGCAATTTATTTCACACAACCAGTTTTTTAGTAAACCAGTCGCAGGATTATGTCTTTTGATTCTTGTTTCGTATAAAATAACTTTTATCAATATCCTCGGACTAAACGAGTTGTTTGTAGATTGGTATGTTGACCCTCGAACATACATATAACGTCGGGTGTCAAAATTCCACTCACGCGCTTTCGTACGGTACACACAATTTCTTTGTGTGATTAAATGTCTCTGGACTTTATGTTGCAGAAAACATCAAAACAAGTACCTATTGGGTATTATATTCTGGAATATTCAATTTTATCACCATATTTTTCATTTCTTTAAACGTTTTAAACCACGTTATTATGCATTATGTATAATAAAGTCTATTCAACATACTTTTCAATGCACATTTAAGATCACGTGTATCTATGATACCCAGCTAATCAACATTAAAATTTTATCATAAAATATCCTTTATCAGCATATTTACTTCACACAAAATAAAAAAAAAAACAAAATTATTCTCTCATTTCAAAGAATTTAAATATCTCATTAAATCATAAGAATAAGTAAAATAATTTTTATTGTACTTTTGACTGTTTATACATGACAGAGATAACAATCTCATAACATATAAATAATTCTGTCATAAAATTGTAAATTATTGTAGAGGCACTAACCGGATTTCAATATATACAGATAAGAATTTAGTTAAATAATAATACAAACAATACACACACTCAAATGGAAGATAAAAGATTGTATTCGCTTTACAATCTTAATTAATAAGCATTATCTTACAATAATAAGACATCATTTTAGTAATGAAAGTATTTGAAATGACAAATAAAAATAACTTTTGACTCCTTCTGTCTCTGTTACATTTACAGTAATTAATATCTTAAGGGGTTCAATTGATAATATATTTTAGTGCAAAGAAATATTAATGATGATTTTAAAATTGTTCTCAGCAGCCGTTATTATAGAATGGTTCTACATATTTGCCTGCTTTTAAAAACAAATTGACTACAATAACATATTTTACAATAAATATACTTATAAAAACCTTGTTCAGCATTAAACATAACTTGTTTGAGTTTATAATACGCAATATAATTTTAAAAATTATGAATGAAATTGATCATAGAACAGTGTAACATTATACTATACAATTAATTTTAATTGACTTCATCTTAGAAGTCATTTCAGTAGCTCAACGTAGAGTTGTCTTTGCCCATAAGAAGCATTATAATAAATATTTAAAATATCAGTAATTTTATGTAAATTAGTTCTTATGTAAGCCTCTAATAAGTGGTAGGTCCGTGCACATTGCACAGAAAAGAGCTTATTTTATTCCTCTTCAGGTAGACAATATACTAGTCATAATAACATACCTTAACATAGGGAAATATGAGTTTCTCTTTTATCTTCTCCCAAATTATACGGGTCATCTCATCTCCATCCATTTCCACCACAGGCTTTGATGCCACAACTCTTTTTGCCGTTCCATCTAAACATTGAAATATTGAATAGAGTTGTAATACTATCATACTTATGAAGATATATAAATTTACTATCTAATATTTATTGAAAATGATGTATAACAATTTATTTAAAATTATCTGTTTTTGTAAAAATAAAAAAAAACTTATTCTTTATTTACCTTTGCATTTGTCCAAAGGTGATTGGACTAACACAAATAACAAATGTTATAAAATTACCTAACCTATTGCACCGGCTTCTGTGCTTGACAATTTATTATCTGAATATGTATGTTATCCCAAGTTTTGTTTTAGGTTGTTGAAAAAAAAAAACTATTTTACAAAAAAATTATAATTTGTGAAATACAATTCAATACTTACATTTTCTTCTTGATACAATAGTTTGTTCAGAAACAAATTTTAACAATCGTTTTGTGCCGTTTACAACCATGCTTACAAATAAAATTTATAAAATGTTAGAAAGTAATTAGTAATCTAATCAGTATATTTTTCTAAAATTATTACAATGCCCACAACTGAACGCGTAAACGTGTCAGTCGCTTATAACGACATATACATTATACAACGCTTGATAAAATACACTACCACAATCACACTGAGCACTGCGTTGAGACTTGAAATGTTTGTATGTAGGAGTATTGAACACATGGACAGTTCAAAGATTAGTGATGTGTAGACAGTTAATACTATTGAGAATAATTTTCTAGTACGCATAAATCTTTCCATATTATCATTTCTATTATTATATAGAATCT
>DVQP01002672.1:0-12117 GCA_018231745.1 Danaus eresimus
CTGCGAGATATTTTAGCAACATAAAGGGACAAACACTGTTTTACTTTTGAAATATGCAGATCTCCAGGGTGACTTTCCCTTCACGAAAATGCAAAACGAGGAAGTTTCGTCCTAAATGAAGCAAGCAGCTCCCCTATGGGCCCGGACAAATAAACTTTTTGTTCACGGATCACAAGGACACGGCGAAAGTTTTAAAACTTTCAGCTTATATTACAGGAAAGAAAGACATTGACAAATTATTATTAATGAGCTCCTTATAGTAAATTGAAATATTTCACGATACAGCTGCTTATAAGGATGTAGTGAAATATAAAATCACAACTTAAACAACCTAAGATAAGAAAAAGATTTAGTATTGCCATTTTTATATTCATATTGGGAACCTTTTAATATTTAACAATAATATTTTAAAATATTCATTAAATATGTTGTTGATGACGGGCTGGATCCTGTTGATCCAGTAATCATGAAACGTAGCAATAATAATATTAGTGTATCGAGCCCAAGGCAAGACGTCCCGCCAACGATTGGATTAAGTAAGGACGCCATAAGCCGTCTCCCTTAAATAACATTTAATATTAACTGCTCTTAGGATTACCTACAGGAACACCCTTAAATAGATCGGGCCTAATGGTGGCGATTTCCGTAGTGAGCACCAGTTTGTTCTGCATTGTATGCGGTCAGCGTAATTTCCCCTTTGATATCAAACTATCAAACTATAGAACTAACCGCACGTATGAAACTACGTTGTTACTAAGTCACTTCATTGTAATCTTAACTTATATGTCGATATATAAATATAGTAACTAATTAGACATTTCTATTAAGTGTAGCATTCAGCTAACTTTGATTTTAGCATAAATAAAACTATTATCAAGCCGTAATGCAAATTGGATTAATACATGTGTCAAACAATGATCTAATTTTAAAACAAATAGTAGTTAAATTTTAATCTTAAATTACATTATTTGACAATAGCCGTATTTGAAACGGTATTCAGGTATTTCAATAACCTTCAATACTGTTTACTAAACTGGTGCACGAGATAGAAATATGTTGAAACTTCGGAAAAAAATGTTCACCAATTACGTTGAAAATTTTTTTTTTTTAATAAAGAGTACACGGAAGAGAATGCAATCGAAAAATAAACATTTACAGAACAAGCAACTATAGGTACGCGTACAACAGTACAATCGAACGGTATGTTTTGATAGACTTAAACAGAATGCTGACGATTTATCTTTCACCTGTAAGCAAAAAAAAACTATCGTATTGTATAGAAGAAAGTGTTATTTAACAATGATTGTAACGAAACCAACCTTTGTAACATTCGTTGCTCAAAATGTAGTGGAATCTGAAACAATAGAATACTGTATCATACTTCATATTTATCTTAAGCTTGTTATTCTCTCAAGTTATAACATATTAGCTAAATTAAATATAATGCCTATTAAAAGGGAAGTGAGTTCATTATTTTTAAACAATATGTTTGTTTGCGTCTTGATTCTCTTTAAGTTGTTATAACTAGTTATATAACTTGGTTTGGAATAATGCCATATGAGCCTTCGCAAACATCAGGGTAGCTACAACATCTATCAATATTGTCGGGCGCCAAGTACACAAATAAAATTATCATGAATGGCCTGCAAATGACATATTCTGTTTTCTTTCTCGTATTTCATTATGACCTAATGCTATGTTGTTGATTTTGAATAGAAGTGATCACATATAAGTGAACGTTAAATTAATATTTTATTTCACATTACGACACGGATCAGTGAAAAAGTTTATAATATTTATCCTATAATAATATTTAAAGTTTACAAGTGCAGCTTTCAGTAAGGAATATTCTAAAACGATATCGCTGGTAATCCAATCGTATTAGCGTCGATAAGCGGAAAATCTCATTGGAAAATTCAAACACGGATAGCTGGTATCATTACGAAATTCGTTATCATTTCGCTACTTTCAGCCTCATCGAACATGACGGGACTGAACAAATTAATCATAAGACACATGTAAATAATTCATTAGCGATGGCACGGAGCCAATGTGTGTCGGTGCGTCCATTGCACATGCCCGTCATATCTTCTTTATGTGAGCTTAATTATAGAAATAGTTCAAGGGTTCCATACAAATTGGTGTAATTTGCATCGCCAGCGATCGACGGATGAATCAGCACTTAGCTGCTTCTATATATTTCTTTATTTAATTTAACTATTTTGTTAAAATACTTAATATATACTAATCAATTTAAATACGCGATAGCATTAATTATCAAGCATATTATTTTTTTTTAAGATTTTATGATCTTCTAAGTTCAAATTATATAGAGTCGTTTTCAAAAAAAACTATGTGATAATATATATATATATTGTTAAATAACAACCAAACAAAATGATAAATTAAATTTTAAAAAGTCATACTGTCTGGTGAGTACAACTGTCCTTGGCTTGTTATCTGTATATAAATCTTATCTATTACAATTAGATTAAGATTGACACATTATAATTTATCACACTTACCCCGGGATAAGATATCGTTATGTCACTTATAACAAAACACAGCAAATAGAAATTATAAAATGAATTCTTGAAGAGTGATTCTAGTTGTATTAATTAATAGGATGGCGCTGTTTAAAGTGTTATTTTTCTAACGAGTATTGATTGCACTTGATAAGAACGGACGCATTGTATTTTCTGCATTACTATTTCATGTTATATATGGCACTGAAAGAACACGTGGCCGCAAGGGTCGGTCATTGACCGATTTAAGGGTACCGTTAAACACTTTCGCGAACAACTGTGGTTTCTCTCGAGGTGTGTTCCTAAAATTATTTCATTTTATGTTTATATCGATCATATTATTTAAAAAATAGGACTTGATTGTATTAATAAAACATATTTAAACTATTTAAAATAACGATAAAGGTTAATGAATAAAAATAACCTTTTTTTATACGCTTTATTTAACGCTTATGCCCTATTCTGTCAGCATTAAATTATCAATGAAGCTGAAAGATATTGTTACATTTATATTTCAAACAGTAGTTTATAAAGAAAATCGTTGATTCTAAGATCAGATTAAACTAGTTTGTCATATTGTTTCGAAAATTTAGAGCTCAACTCTATGACGAAACCCACAATGTACCGAAAATGTGCGTCGCATCAAATATGAATGGGACGAGGTGTGAACCGGCTTTATGTTACTCTGATCCACGGCTCCTGATTATATTTTACAACCTTGTCACGTTGTCTGTCTTCCCTTTACTGCGATATCACAAAAGTAGAGGTCTCTAACACACTTTCCCGTTTCACATCGGTAATAATATTACATGTATTGCAAAACACATGTCTCTGAATAGATAAGCCAGTTTTATAAAATGATGAGAATATAATTTTTGTTTTTCTTTTCAAGATTTGAAAATGTTAACGATTGATCGAATAGCTATCGTCGGAAATGGATATTAGTGTGGGATCGTAATAGAGACAATTAGTATTTAAAAATAGTGGAACAAGACATTACATTGGCATCAATGAATTAGAATTTAACTGAAGCTCATTAGAATGGCTATTTCTGCGAAAGCTTACGATAGCGAATATAGAAACCATAACACACTATAATTATACCAGCAAAATAATAATATTTTACAATTAATTCTCACATATCCGCAGTTTCCTTCAAAACTTTCTCTACATTAATAGGAAACTTAGAATTAATCATGTATGTCACGTTGATTGATAAGTGGCTGATGAGATACAACGTCGATGTGTTTGGATGTGTTAGCTAGCTCGAGATGTAACTTGCCATATTTGTGATGCAGACATCCTAAATGCCTCAATTTCTCCGGAATATACAATGAGCTCTGCTGAATTATGTTGCGGATCACACGACATTGTTACACATGTGATAAATCGTATGAATTGCTGTTGGTTTACCTTTTCTCTCAAAGAGAAAAATTTATGTCAATTAAAATAAATGTGCTTAATAAAAAGAGAAAGAGCTGTTTAGGGAGGAATAATTTTAGGAAAAACTACAAAATCTAGATATATATATTGTCTTAATCCATGTATAGTTCGTATATTCATGCACACCAATGATTATAGCGAGTTCAAAAGTGTATTAAAATTACACGGCAAAGAGGACAAAGCGAGTGGCGTACGAAGTTGTACGTAATAAATCACAAGTTTTGAGGCGGACGCGACCCTCCGGGGAACTACCACCATAATTAGTATACCACTCAACTTTAGCTGAAGGATTTTCTTCGGAGATACGATATAAGCATATGTTTCTAATTCTCCATAGTATACATTTATCCCAAATATTGGGATGGCTATGTCAATAGAATCCCCTTGCCCCAGATAATATAACTAAACCAACCAGCAACTTAATGACTTGCAATGTTCTCGTATGTAGGGTATTTAGCTATAAAAAAAATATGTTGTTTTTCTTCTCAAAGTCTAATAAATATCCATACATCCGTACATACCTTCGCATATCTTCTGATCCTCTTAGGCACATCAAAGCATACACAGAAATACGCCTAACAAATTAAAAATGGTTTACATAGATCATAAATATAAGAAAGTCGATATAAAAAGTCCCTTTTAAGTTTAAGTATAAGAAAGTGTACTTAAAAATTTGGGTATCCCTACGATCTAACGGTCTTGTGCCATTCCGAGGCTCCTTAAGGAAATCCCTCTCCCTACGAAGGGAAGTAATGCATTTTCTTTTATCACAGCGAGGACAGTTTGCGCAGTTTCAGAGAGGGGTCCTCTTTTACGATTATTGTATACATCGTAACATGCAATCTCAAATAAAGATTTTTCACAAAAATCTCTAAGGTAGATTATATCACAAAGCACACAGCCAAATCAACATGTTCATGATGAATTCTGCCGTAGGCTTCGTCAAAATAGTTCGTTATATCAGTACAATATTGTATTTCATTTTATATTCGTACTATGATTTTTTTCTCTACATGTCTATAACATGAAACATTTTCTATTTAACTTGTATTTTTCTATGACTATTTATTTAAATAAGGTATTTTAGGACGATTCAATTCTAATTTGGGGTCCTTAATATTTTTGTTCTAAATATTCGATTATACATTCGACAAGAAACTATTCTATCAATGATTTTGCACCAAACATTACCCCTGATAATGAGACTTATTAACAACAATTTTATAAACGTTGTTTGTACTTTCATAAAAAGCAAAATAAGGGCAAGTAAAGCAGGGCGAGGAATAGATAATTAATTATATACTCTTGACAAATCATGATATCATATACTTTGAAATAAACTTATTATTGAGACTGATAAAAAAAAAGTTAAGACCTCTTCAAACACGGTCGCTTAGAGACAAAGGGAGTAATGATATTAAATTTGCAGAGCTAAACATGACTGACAGGAATATTAACATTAAATTCGTCATAATATATGAGAAAATCTAATATATAATGAATTACTATAAGTTATTTTTAATCACTGAAATTACAAACAAATAAACTTACCAAACGATAATTTTGTCCCATAAACATATGAAGCTGAAGACATGCTAAGAAGATGTTGTGATGTTAATAAGATTATTAGGACACATGATGTTTAACTTGAGGACAAACGGAAATGTCTGTATGGAATTTTATAAATCTTTGCATATAAAACGCAAAATAATTATTTGCGAGTTTGTTATTTTTTGTTACCATAGTTTCAGTGGTTAGACTTTTATATTTGACTTTAAACAGAATGCTGAAACCTTTTTGAAGAATTGCTACGACGTCTAACAGCTTCAGACTTCGACTTCAGTTACATTTATTTAAATACAATACCGCTAAATGCTGCATAAATAAATATATGTAGATAGAGATGAGAAAATTATCAAAAAAAAAATCCTCAAGCCACTTAATAATTAACATTTTGATGATAGTGTTCTCCGGCATGAACAATCCATTAAAGAATGTTAGTATATTACTGCAACATTCTCCAGAAAGAGATATATTTAAGAGTGAATGACGCAAGCAGCGATCTAAAAATGTCAAAATCGTGTTCAGATTTCGCCTCGGGAATGGAGTGGCCCAATGCAAGCTGCACCCGAAAACCGCGGATCACTTGTAGCGTCAAATAATGCACATGTCTGTTGACGTTAGTAATTAATATATAGGGAAACAGCGAGTGTTCTCATACTAGTTAGAAGCAAAAAATCGTATATTAGATAATAGTAAATTGAAGGGTTCGTGAGGGTGCGCGAATGTAATTACAGGTGGGGGCATGACCCCCTCTCCCGGCCCTCGAGCCGCATGGCTGCGTGACGGCATGCGGCGTGCATGCACATGTTGCAACTTTCGAGTACATACACTTCACTGTATAGCTGACCTCATAATCGGATACAATAAAATCGCAAGTACAATAGTTCGCATGTATGCATGTATCGTCTACATTGACACGATCCTTCTGTTCATACAAATAGAATTCTCACATTAGAGTTCAATGCGCTTAAAGATTATAAAGATACTATACAGATAAAACTGTCGCTTGGACGGTCGACGCAATCCGTTCTCTAAACGTCGTATACTTATTTCCATGTACAGAATGTAGAAAGAGACGGACGGTTTGACAACGCTTCCTGGGAATATTTCTAAAATTGGATACACCTTAAATTTTTAAAGCCGGCTTTCAAGTACCGCTATCGAACGTTTAACGGCCTTCGATAGCGATGGTTATATGAATTGAAAGTTTGATTTATACTAGTGTTATAATATAGGCCAGTCGTGATAGAAAGTGCAACGTTTTCGTGACAAAACAACAACTGTTTATGAGAGAATCGAAGGATCTCAACACAGTCTTGACTCGTAACTTGAATATAAACTAAAAAACACTGTGACTATAACAGCTCTATTAAAATATCGAATGGCAAAACATTGATGCGAGGTCACGATTTAAATGTTGAACGACATTTAATGGATTTTATTAGAAAGCTCCGAACAAACCGAGACACCACTCCCGTCTTATTTAGAAATGTAAATTAGGTCCGACGGAAAATGTTAACTTTTTATTCCTCCCGAATATGCAATTCGTTTCATTTTTTGTTGCTGTCTTTGTGTTTATCATTGCTACCGTTTTAAAAATTCCATTTCCTTAAAATCAACAATTTGAATTTTAAAAAAAATCATCATCTCTTACGATCCGAGAGTATAAATAGAATAAAATAGAAACGGAATAGAAACATCCGGTGGGAAGGCAATAAACAATCAAATAGTGGTTCACATTAACAGACATAATTACCATTTGGTTCTTTTACGTATCTCCGCGCCCAATGAATAAAAAGTAATAAATGTACACAGATGCGGTTTGATATCGTTCTGTGAATTGTATATTTTATAAAATAAGTAAAAATTGTCACAGATATGCTGCAGCATATGTTTATTCACAGATCGCAACGCTTGTTTTTCGTTTGGAAAAAGTATATCTTATTGGAAAACTTATTTTATAAATACTTAAATATCAACGTAATTTTTCTGAGGAACATGATTTATACTGTATAAAATATTATGACAAATCTGTCTCTATACTTTTCAGTTTCTTTGTTTTAATTTAGATACAGTTGTGCACACTGTAGACTACGCTATGAAACCTATTTTATAACAATTCATATTTCCACTGATGAAGGCCATATTTATAACAACCAGCCAACCAACAAACAATTCGATAACAACAAAAATACCTAATTTTAATATTCTAGAGGAAGATTTTGCAACAGTATATACAAGTTAAATCAAAATAATATGAAATTATTGCCAAATATTGCACGATCCCGCCCGGGCACCGAACCCATGAACCGGGCGTTGTGGGAACGTGACCTCACTGCACTACAGAGGGTCTTTCATTATTCTCTCAGCGTTCTCTTGACCTTCCGCGTTCAGTTTCATATCTTTGGCACATCCTGTTAGGTTTGTTAAAAAAATATGCAAAGATAACTAAAGCCTGAATATTTATAAATTAGATTTTTTGTGGTTATATATCTATGGGAAGTTTTTTTGAAACGATTGTCAGACGGCATTAGAGAGATTTAATGTCAACCAACGGTGACCTTCATTACGTAATTGTCGTCAATAATAAAGATAAAATATATGTGTTACATTCGCGGAATATTAAACATCTATTGTTTTAGATTCCGTACTAACAATATTGTAAATTCAAAAGTACTTTCTTTGTACAATAACTAGTAACTGTTAGTTGTCAGACAGGATGCCGGATCTCGCTCCACGCGGTCTCTTCCCGACTCTGATATTGCAACGAAATAATAAACAACTGCCCAATAATAATTGATGACTCTAAATATTTACATTAAGTATTATATTTGGAACGGTATGTGGATTTCGAAATATATATTTAGTTAAAAAATTCTCCCTCGAAAACTTAAGAACACAAACTAAATTAATATTTGTTTAATTTTATAAAAGTACAGGAGACAATTATCTAATAGTGACAAAATAAAGTCGCTAATACTGTCTCAAAATACCTGAAGTTACGGCATTTCGATCGATTGGCGAGTTCAACCACAGACTGGCTTGTTTCAATTTCCTGGCTATCGTTTCAAAGGTTAGCCTCAACAATTTGGATAAAAGCATCTGTTGTGACGTCACTTTATAAGGCTTTATCAAATAAAAATATATTTTAGACACAACAACTCGATGTTGTTCGATAATGTATTCAAAGTTATTACAATGGTATATAATTAGATGGTTATATATAGTGGAAAAACAAAATAAATCTTTTGATAGTTTAAGAGACGTAAGCATTATGGTAAGCAAGAAGAATGAGGCGATCAGTGCGGTTAATGATTGCTGGCGGTGTTGCCTATCAAGCGGGATAAGCGGCAATTTGTCAGTCACGAGAATGCCTTACAAAAGCTTTCAATAAACGCCTCTTCCAGCCGCGTCATCGTCATCAATCTCTGCAATGCTTAATGCACTTTTATATTACATTAAACATTTTAAAACCGCTCGGTGATTTCTAGACCGCCGAGTGTCACGAGATGGCACTAGTCTTAACAGTGCTACAAAATTCATTGTGTATACTCGTGATATAAATTGCAGTGAATAAACCTTGGGCTAAAGTCAGTTATAATTTATTATGGCTTGATAGACGGGCTGTTCGCTTTCTCGTAACATATGAAATATGTCTGTAAACCATTTTATATTTATGGATTCATTAATCTTTGTTTTACTCTCACGTCATAACACATTGTATCATTATTATGACATCGGCATAAACAGAGATTGTATACGTATTACAGCTGGTATTATATTTTTATAGTGAATTGAATGTATTGTAAACTTTTGTGGCGTCGAAAGTAGTTTGAGCACTAAAAGTACTTACGTACAAGTACCCTATTCAAGGTCGCATCTACCTATATAAGAAATTGCCTTAAAATCAATTCGACTATTCAGATGTGAACACATAAGACAAACCGATAAAATAACATTCATATTTACGTGTAAGTTACTTAATGGTAACAAAACATCACTACACTATATGTTTGAACCAACTATAAATCATAACATTAAGACAGAAACAGACATTTGTAATCAGAGCTTGATTTACATGTGAATTACTTCATAGTGACCTTGTCCCGCCCATACAAATGAACGTGTTTGATCTAAGAACATGTCAACAAATTGCAGATCACAAGAGTTACATAACATACAGATAATGAAAAATATTTTTCAACGACCATCGCGATAGGACAAAACTACATTTTACATATTCCTCTGCAATAATCCGATTCACTGGGAAAACTGGATATAAGAGTCTTTCAGTAATCAGACCTATAATAAAAATCATACGCGAAAAAAAATACTCCAATTAATCCTATAAAGCGTTCGTATACAAATTAGGTACTGCATTCTGTAAAATGTACGCAGTTGTTGTCGAAAATAAAGTAAAAAATAATAGTAATTTAGATAGTTTTTTATGTGGATTAAAACCATGTTACGTCTGCGATTGATCTTATCCACACGAAATAGATCTGAGATGATAGCTTAGTAGGACGGGTTTCAATTAAAAGAGCAAACAATGCCGACGTTACGCGCACCAATAGCTACGGGTAAGGCGAATGGAATCGTCTCTACGTGTCACATAAGTATCCGTTTGGTCTGGTTCCTATGGATTATATGAAGCCTTAGTAAAACATACCTGTACCATATTAACACCTAAATTTCCTTCGCTAATGGGATCTGCTTGGCCGACTGTCGGACACCCCTTATATACTTGTTTAAACCGTGTAATTTGTGTTAATATTGTATGTGTAATACTTTTAAGGCGACATCGTAACGGCATGTTAGTTATTGAAAGCTCGATACTCGACTGAAATAACTTGATAATTTTTAATTTAATAGTAGAATAGTGACAATATAGAGTTATATAGTCGAGTATGGTGTCATAGACGTAGGTACGTGGAAGGTTCTTCTCGTATTAACTTATGATACAATAATCACTTTATGTGTGTCAAAGTCATGGCAATATATGTAATGTTTACTTTAATTAATTTAATATAAAATACCTTTGTGATAGTTATTTCTTTTTCTCCATACAATTTTTTTTTGTGTGTTTTTCCACGTTTATTAACAAAATTCTCTTAAGAATGGATCACAAATTTCTCAATTGATGTATTAATATGATGATAAAATTTTATAAATTAAATTGTACTTTGAAAATAATTATTGCATCCGTCTTATCTTTAAAATGATGACACTTATTTGTTAACTTAAAAACATTAAATGTATGTATACAACAAGACTAAAACTCAAATCATAAAAAAATTATATCAGACTTTAATAATTAATAATTACGAAACTATTGAACGGGTAACTTTAATTCGTAGTAACAATTGTTTAGTTAATAAGTTTTTTGTATAACCACCTAATTGGCATCGGCTCGGCCGTGAAAAAGCGAATTTTATTTTTTTACAACTCGGTATCAGCACTAATGGCTTCCATTTCATGATTTCTACAATAGACTTCCTTTACGTTTAATGGATTTGCTTCATCAATACAGGCATATGGTAATAATATAAATATCATATTTACGTATAGGAAACGACGTAATGATTTTTATTTTAACGCTTTTTGTACTTCATAACATGTTTTAGAATATTCATCTCTACCATTAAAAGCACTTAAAACAGGTCACATTACAAACATAAACAGGATTATCTCAGAGTTTTACGTTTAAAATTAAAAATTAACTCTATTTGAGTTAGCGAAACTGTTGACTTAAGGGTTAAAAATTTTCGATGATTCTTCAAAGAGAGTTTGTAGAGATCAATGACTTTAATACACACGAAGGAAATCGAATCTTTCACTAAAGTGTCAATAAAATTACAAGCACCGCAATATTAAACATAAAAACCGTTCAGACGAGTTATTGCTCCCATAACAATTGTTTTAATTGGTCTCCTAACTATGATTATTTATGAATAGATGAAGCGTGAAGAATTAATGATGTTACGTGTCTTCATGGTCACGACAGCTTAATGGTTAGATCACAATTTTTCTTTTAATAAGACTTTAGTTCAATAACCTAAATAACTAACGAATATCAATTACCGTTTCATATATAATGATATAACGACAACAGAGTCCGTCCATACCGACAGCTTCGTATCATTGGAGAGGTGTAATTTAATTTCGAACTGTCAGAATGAAAAAATATCGCTAGACGTAATATGACAATAGGTAGATACGAATCGTTGTAAAGTTTGTAATGAAATATCGATTCAAATGTGAATGAACTGAAAAGTTTATGCCATGAAGTATATTTTAACTTTACGTTTATTACAAAAAACATGTCTTTCTTTAATTATCGTGTCGGTTTGAAAAATAAACTGAAACTATGGCAACCGTGTAAATTTCGATTACACTAGTTACTAATGTCATTTATAAATAATACTTATGAGTAATATAGTATTTTTACATATTGAATTCTTTAAATATTAGGTATAAATTACGAGCTGGATAAACATGAAGTGGTCTTCATAGATATTTATATGAATCTGTTTTATAGTTGATATTTGTCAGTGAACGGAATTAAAGGAGTACTGATGTCAGTCAC
>DVQP01002673.1:0-12115 GCA_018231745.1 Danaus eresimus
TAGTTTTAAAGTAATAAAAAAATCGCGTAGTAAATCCGAAAATATATTTGTTTTAGCTACTTATTATTGCTTATAGAAATATTTTATACTTGCAACCAAAAAGTTCCTAATTTAATATAGTATATACTTATATATGTTTATCATTAAAAAGCCATGAGTTATATTCGTATCAACAATTGCATAGTTTAGTCAAAATAGTCCTTAGACAAACATTATTCTATAAACATATAACCCCAAGCAAAATGTATATATATATATTTACCATGGCGCGTAGAACTCCACGAGAACGGTCTTTTCGTTATCAAAGACGACTTCGTCGAAGTTGGAAGCGACTAGAACTTTGACGGGTTTATCGGCCCAGTCCGCGGGGAGGGACTCGCTCAGCAGGTGCTGCTTCAGAGTGCCGGCGAAGAAAGATTGGACGAATTCCTGAATGAAAAGAAAATATTACATTAAAAACGAAATAAACGACAAAGAGCAGCATTTTAACGGCTTACCATCAGTTCGCGTTTTCAAACTGCACACAGTGAGTTTGACTATGATTTATAAGTACTATATGAATAAAATAAAACTTATAACCGTGTGTCGGACTAAACAACATTTTTGTTAAGTGCAAAGCTATACATAGAAATAATTTACAAATCTAACCGTTTGTATGAGATAAATAATATATAAATCTTCATAGTTATTAAGTCAGTAATAATGAACCAAAGAACAAACATACGTAGAGCGTAATCAATTAATGTCACCCGTGAACGAGGCGTTTAAACACGATTATAGGGTAATGAGTGAATAGGGTAATGGCAAGTTAATTTTACACGTACCAAAGATAACGCAACGGAAGTGGAAAGAAAATTCTTAATTAATATTAAAATTGCATAACGATGCAACACGTCCAAGTATGTACGTCTCTCTATTTAATATAAAATATTTTATTTTATTTATTTTAAATCCTTTTTGATTTCGTTCCACACATACGAAACGATGAGTTTGCTACAACAAAATATGTGAAAAACTATTAGTTATTATTTATAATTGTAAACATAACACATGTAGATACACTAGCCTCGGCTTTTCTAGACTAAACTAGACAAAGAAATTAATATTATTTATGTATATATACTTATATCAATGCTTTCATTGAAACCTTCTTTGTAAAGCAAAGATCACAGAAGAACCTTTCTGTTTAAAAAAATAATGTAATTCTTATGAGTTCACCGGTCCATATTTGTATATTTTTGATATTTCGATGTGCTTGAGATAATTAATGTGAACATAGAAATATATTTAAAGTTTGACTTGCATATAACAATTACAAGAGACAGAATAATGTCAAGGTGAAAAAATCTTGAAGGAATTTATTTAAAGACTATCAAAGCTTCGAATAATGAGAGCATAAAGATATTAGTATTATTGAATATATGTAATAACAACTATTGAATATGCCTTTTTAGGCTGTCGGTCTGTTTGTTGCGGTTAATCTCTAAAATGGCTGAACCAATCTCAATGTTACTTCTATTGTATGATAGCTTATGTAAGTAAGGAGTATTTAGGTTCCTTTTTTATATATATTACATGTATTACCTCAACGGTGTTGGCATTAAGTTCATCGGCAGCTGGCTTATACTTGGCCATGTCTTGTTCCAAGGCTATGAGACGAACTGATGGCACCTCATCCTTCTTCATACCGAAGAACTCCAGGATTCTGAAAAATAATATTTATTGTATTACCTCCAAATAAAACAAAGAAAATTACATATATATATATATGTGTGTGTGTTTGTGTGTGTAAGGCAGTGTTATAGCTAGAAAGACAGCTTATTATATATATATATATATATAACGTTACCTCTGATGGTCGTCTTCGTCCGTGTCGATGGAGACAGTCATGATCTTGTCGCGGTAGTTCTTGGCAACAGGTTTCAACTCATCGATGTATTTCTCGAAGTGACCGTCTTTCTATAATTTAATAAAATGTTAATAATAATAATCTAAGCGCAATTAATTTCCATGACTGAGTCAATTCCAATATATTGATACCGTTTCTAAATTAACTATTTCACAAAGTTAAAGCAAAGTCGCAAGCGAAACCTAGCTTTAGGTATCGTAAAACAAAATTAGTTAGTATTGTTATAATTTTAAACAGAAATTTGTTTTTATTACAATATAAAACTGTCATAAAGCTACTAAGAAAAATTCTAATTTGAAACACATCCGTCCGATAGGACGCTTATATTCCGTTACATAGAGGTCATTCAACTATTGTCTATATGGTGGTTGAAGTGTGAATGTCAACTTTGAATAAAAAAAAATAATATTTTATTTGAAAAAAGCTGTAATTTCTATTATATGAAGTATAAAAAAATATGAAGTTCAAACAAATATGGTTATTAATGAATAATAAATAGAAAGCAACTGTTATTTGACCTCTAATTGAAAGTTCAGCTAACTGTGTCATTTCATAGAACTGTGATCTTTAATTATAGTAAAAGTTACTTTCTCTAGACGCATGAATAAAGCTCAATTCATCCGTCGGCTAAAAGTTCACGACTTTCAGCTCTGAGGACAGTCATATAAACATGTTTTAAATAATTTAGTCCGAAACTGTTCCATAGATAATATAAATGCAATAATTGTTAAATTACACAATCTTATATTGACCCCACAGTGTCAAGATAACAGATTATATCAGAGAATGAGTGTGATTAAAAAAATAAAAATCGAAAAATAAATACTTTTTTTAGTGTTAAAAAATAAATGTTATCTTAATATAAAACTTACCTTGGACAGGAATAAAAGGAGGTGGTATTTGATCTGACCGCCGAAGATCTTGGATGCTGTTTCATGTGAGAATTCAACAATTGTGGGCATGCTCTGCATGAACACCCAGTTCTTAAGTAGGTCTTCATTCAACTCTTCAGCGTCATACTTGACTTGGGGATCTTCAAACTGTTGAAACAAATATTACATTAGTTATTGTAACAAAACGATTCCTGCCTCAAATGAAGTATAATACTTACTTTCTTGTATAAAACAATGTCGCCAGCTTTAGCTTCCATCTCTTCAATGACTTTCTCGTCAGAAACAATAGCAAAGATCTGGTCGTCGACAACTCCGGCAGTGTTAAGGAAAGCTAATGCCCGTTCAGATGATTGGTCAGGGAAGAAACCAAATACGACAACAAGGTTGGCAACAGCAAGTTCTTTAGCTTGTTCTGCCGAGGCTACTTCGACTGCCGGGGGACCAGTCTTCTTCTTTAGCCATGCTATGATGTCATCAGCTTGGCGCCCACCTGATCAAATATAATATGATTAATCTAAACATTTATCAAACAATAAATTATAAGTGCCATGATTCAAGTTACAGATAATAATTTGGGGAAATACTTTTATCAGTTAAGATTGGTTGGTTCCTAATTTTATGTTTTGGTATTAAAAATTATTGCACAAATTAAAACTAAATTTTCATATTCATCTCAATAACTGTATAATTTCCATTAACGATAATTCCTTAATTACAAGTTAAGTCCACTCATTTAATGATTAGCCAAAGAAATCGGTAATCAGTTATCACTAATTACTTGAACATGTTTTCAAAACTTCGATTACCGTACTTCATGCAACTAATAGCCATGAATTATAACAATCAATTAATTTGTTTTTTTTTTTTTTTGAAGTGAAACTAGATGGGGTAAGACAATATTGTACCTGTGTAGTCAATACTGCTGCCTTTCTTGAAGAAAATAAGGGTTGGATATCCCTTAACTTTGTAGTACTCAGCCAAATCTTGTTCTTGAGTAGCATCAACTTTAGCCAATTTTATAGGAGAGTCTTCTTCGGCAAGTTTTGTGGCGGCTTTTGCGTATTCCGGCGCGAGAGACTTGCAGTGGCCGCACCATGGCGCATCTGTGACGTAGACAAAACTTACAATGCCGCCCGGTACATAACATACAAATAACATAAAATGGTAATATAACTAAGTAATTATAAGTTTAAATCATGTTTCAGTCATTATTGAAAGCGAGTTAAGTTATATTATCATCTTACATATTTGACTTACAGAATTCCACTAAGACGTAGTCGTTGCTTGAAATAACAGAATCAAAAAGAGGTTTGCTTAGAACAAGTACATTGTCTTCAGTGGGTATTTCGTCTCCATAAGCGGAACCCAGAAGGGCTATCGCTACTGTTAATAAAATGGCACGCATCTTCAGTTCCCTATAGTCGTATTCAAACTACCGATTCCAATCGGAAGACGAAACTGATAAAAATGCCGAAACTGCCACTTCATTCACACTAGTACCGTCTCACTTGACGTGGCAGCGTCGAACGTGTGTTTGGCTGTGATTGGTTGAATGTTTTTTTACCCGTCCGTCATGCATCGATTTTAGCGTCAATAAATAAAACAATATTTTATAATTTTTATTTTAAATACAAATGAACCCTATATTTATGGATTAAACCTACATAATAATTTGTTTTTTTATGAATATATGTTTTAGTTTAATATCATGAGCTTTTTTTAGTGACAAATAAATTACTGTTCCAAAAAATACCATTGAATAAAGAAACATTTGCTAAGCTGTAGTAAATAATTTGAATATCTACACAAAAAATATTCTTATTATATTACACATAAAGCAATTTTTATTCCAATCTTTATTTATAAACAAGACACCAAATGTCAGTTTTGTCTTTGACAAATTTGAATGTAAACATGCAACGCTAAGTTGAGGAAATTAAATTTCAACTTATAAGATAACTTTTCCATCCAGAAAGAAAGAGGTCTTTGTAAAATTCAATAAATCTAAAGATTGGGTATTCACTAGTATTGTTTTCTAGAATTTTAAAAGTGCATATATATATGGATATTGAAACATTTATAATTTATGAAATACTAAACTACCTTTTGTGAAACAATAAGTAAAGTTTAATGTGCATCCATACAATGTTTATAGTTAAAGCAAATACGTACAATCGTATTTTCGTTTGGCATAAGATATTGTTTATATTAAATATTTATGTCTAGTAATGATAAAATGTCGCGCTTAATAGTTGTGACATTTGCTTCTGTAAATCACCAATCGTGGCCTTCGTGTCCAAACTAAAGAATATATTTTAGAATTTTAAAATTGGACACCATCCAATTTTTATTCTGGATCATTTTTATAGTTCACTTTTAATAGTGGATCTTAGCTAACTACGAATTTTGAAAGGTTATGTATATTGTATTATTTTTTTTTTTTTATATATTTATTGATTGCTTACATCATTTGAAAATAGTATAATAAGTTTGATTTGGTACAAATCCATTCTTCAGATGCCAGAACTCACAGTGAGATCAGAAATATATGATGAATATAATTACAAAACTGAGATGAAACCAAGTAAAGAAGGCAGTAAGTATGAACTTATAGAAAAATATTTGATGTCTTATCTTATTGGAAATATTAAATATATTATTTGTTAATTTTCTAAAAATTTTAATAATTAAGTCAGAATTTTTTTTACTCAGTAGTGGAAAATTTTGTAGTACTGCTTAATTAATGTGTTATTTTTAATATAAAATATAACATTGTCAAACCTTATTGTACATTAAATTGTTTCAGATGTGATATCGCAATTTCCATTTTGGTTACCGGCCAGTAACAATACTCTAAAATTTGACAAAGACGATGACTTGGATGTTGAAAGACCGCATAAAGAAGTAATTAAAATAGGTGATTAAATAAACTATTATCTTTATATATACATCTAATTAAATAGCCAACTGTAACAATCTGTTATAGCATTAAACATTTTTATGTTAAAGAACATAGTTCAAAAACAAAAATTGCCATGGTCGGATTACAAGTATGGCGAGGTGCGTTCTTATTGGGTGATCTCTTAATACATTTGGGCGAGAGTTTGAATGGGAAGTCAATAATGGAACTCGGAGCTGGCACAGGATTGACGAGCTTTATTGCCTCTATTTATGCAAAGAGTGTTGTTTGTACAGGTAAGACATTTTTACTTAATTTTTTTATATACATATAACTACACAGATATTTATATATAAGCAAAATCTTAGTAAAACGAAAATAATTTAAATTATAGTAAAATAATAATTACATTTTTTTATTTCAGATATAAATATAGGAGGTATACTGGATTTAATAAAATTAAATGCAAAATATAATACAAAAGTTATCAAATCTCAGTTCAAAGTGATGCCATTGGATTTCACAAACACCGATTGGGACAGGGCTCTGTTGAATGAAATTAGAAAAACAGATATTTTTATTGCCGCAGATGGTATGGCTGTGATTGTACTTTTAGTTTTAAGGGTTTTTGAGTAATACTGATAACATATAAATGGGACTATTAAAATCTTTTTAAATAATAATTCAGGAGCTTTTATAATCTGTTGCTAAATAGTTGTTTTATCTTGATGGTCTTGATGGTCCTTTAAGCATGTAGTTTTCATATTAGGAGCTGCAACTTCGTAGTTTTTTTCTAATTTTGCTCTAAAAAAAAAGCTCTTCGTTATTGGACATGGCTGCCGTTTTCCGGCCCGGAAATGGAAATCGATGGTCAAAACTTTTTTTTTCTTTAAAAAGCCTCCCCAGATCACTAGGCTATCGAACCTAGGTCATTTAAGTTTCATTTCCATAATTGCTTGTAAAATTTAGAATAATGTTGAATATTTTTCAGTGATTTACGATGACGACGTAACGGCGGCATTCGTGTCGACCATAGAGAAGATACTGAACATAGAACCGCCAAAAATTATTTACATCGTTTTAGAAAAGCGTTACGTATTCACAATAGAACATATGGACTCAGTGGCGCCATGTTACGAAACATTCCTATCACTGTTGGACAAAGTAAAGTTAAATAGTCAATGGACGATAGAAAAAGTACCTTTAGATTTTCCCAAGTATTTCACATACGACCGAGTCAAGGAACTGGTCTGTTGGAAGATCACATCAAAATGTATGTCGACACAACTGTGATGAAATAAATATTCTAAGCAAATGTCGTATTTTAATATTATTTTACTGAAAACATTTTTAAATTATGAAAAATTAAGTGGTCCAAATTTTTTTTTAAATTACGTTTTCAATATTTACTATTACGTGCATCAACCGACTATCATATTTTCTTGTAGAAATATATTACAATTCGTTTTCTGATTCTTTCATTTTGCATAATCCCCCCTCCCCTCCCCCATGTATCTATCCAATATTTTATTCAAATTTACTTAGTTTGATGAACTAACGGTTTTTCTTATATTATTATCTTATTCATGTGTTTGAATGGATTCTTCTTTCTTAAATAATACTCTATCTGTATATAAACACTATCAAATCCCGAGTACTATGAGGTTAGGCTTAAGACCTTCGTAAAGGATTTAGGTAGTTTTAACGATTTTATATTAAAATGCAGTGAATTTTAGATTACTTAAAAATAATATAAAATTTAGGTAATATAAGTGAAAATCATTAAAAAACATTTGCTTGCTCAAAAAATACATTAGATCTTTGTATTCAAATTACGTAAGGTTTTAGAAATAAATTTAATGCGTAAAGGTTTAGAAATAAATTTAATTAAAGGGCGAAATATTTTATTTAGACCGATGAATTTGGCCTATATAAATAAACAAACGAAACGCAACGTCCATTCATAATTTTTAAACGTACAAAAAAGTGTATAATTTAACATTATCCAAAATAACTTTCGCGCGTAATCGTCGAAAAGTTAAGCTTGCTCACCCTATACTAAAGTGATATATTCTAGATTAAAATTACTTTTGGGTGGGCCACAGTTCGTTGTATTTTGTTAAAAATGTTTTCCTTAATTCCGAATTCCTCGCTTGTTGGTCCTTTTCCTTGCTTAGTGTTTCGATACTCTGACCTACACAAAGGTCACCGGTGAAGTGAATTATCACGACTTGGGTGTTGAATGACACATTCTTATCTGGTATTTGCTTGGTATAATTTGTTTGTGGACCAAAATCCATAGTAAATGTTAAGTCTTCGGCTGCAAAAATGTTTGTTTATCAATAAAATATTCTACCTAACCAGTAAAAATATAGATAGTTTAAACATTCTTAAAAGGAATGTAATAATAATAATAATAAAATTACAGGCGTTATATCCTTCTGTGTCGTGAATAGAGGAGTCACCAGTACACTCCGGACCGCACCGGCCATCTTTAAGAATTCCACGCATAGTAGTTAGTTTACTTATAGCCTTTTCCGTGCCTTTACTCATTTGTTCATTTTTATGTTTGTCGATATTGCGAAGGAATTTCTTCATCTGAAGATGATTTGTATGTTAAAATATAATTTATGAGAAAACCAAATTAACTGAAACGTTATATTATTACAGTTTTTGATATTTTCTTAGGCGGATCCTGATACGCCATTTTAGGTTCCCCGGGATTGCTTCCTGTTACATATAAAGTGTTTTTCGGTAAGTCAAAGTCAGAATGCACTGGCACCCCGACGTCTAAGATTTCCTTTTGTCTTCCAGAGGTTGTGGAAGATTTGCTGTTCGAAGGCACGTATGCTGTCTTGGCGGAATCCTGTTGTGCTTTTTGTGCTTTCTTCTTGGAATGTCTTCTACGTACAGGAGACTCATCGTCCGACAGACTCTCTTCGGATGTTGAAGGGAAAACTTCGTTGAGGCTCAATACTTCAACGTTGCATTCCTCGAGATTTGCCGGGTTTTCTATATCTGACACTTGACACGGATAGTCGGTTGAATGTATGCTTATAAATGACTTTTGACCCGCACACAACGCAGTTTCCTCTGCTGCTGAAGACTTTTTCGACACCGTTACTGAAAGTTTTATATGACAAATGCAAAAAAAAACCGTACAAAATAATCAATTGATAAAGCGTCATCTTACCAGCATATGTACAATTTTTGTTTTCTTCACAATTAATTTGATCTAAAATGAGACAATTATTTTTTTATTTCTTTACTTCCCACGCCAAAATACTGTATTTAATTATTATCATTACCTTTGTATTCATTGTCCTCGGTTGTCTGTGTGTCTATTCTACTTTTATCAGTTATTTTATGAACATTCTTCGTGTATGACATATTTAAACAAAAAATTTCAGTTCGTGATCTTTGTCAAATGGCTTTCCATTTTTCTTTTTATCACACATTTGACAATTCTAATTTTGATATTGTTGGCCATGTTGTTTTAAGGCATTGTCATGATAAGACGATTTAAAAAGTATTTGCTTCATCAAGATAACAAATTATATACAATAATACTTCAATTAAAACAATCGATACCGAAAATATTAATTATATTTCATTTCATAAGTACAAATAATTACTGAAATTTTCAATGAAAACATCTTTAAAAAAATAACAAAAATGTTACAAATTCATTATTGCATTGAAACACTAAAAAGGCTAACGTAAACACAACTAGTATATAGTGACACAATAAAGATCACGTCCGATTTGACTGAGGTGATGTTTAAGGCAATCGAAGTTAACAGTCTTATGCGGCGTCCGACAAGCTTTGACATTGGTACATCACTAGCCGTCGTGTAAAAAAAATGTAAACACTAGCGTCCTAATGTCAAATAATTCGTTATTGATTATTAATAATTCCCGCAGAGGTAGTTTCGGCTACCGTTAGTTTTGTCTTGACATTTAACTCTCGTAGTACTACGTAGACACAATATATCGCAGGTATGTGTCGTAACCGGGAACCGAACCGGAACACAATTGGCAATCCATTGGTCACTCTGAAACACATCCTCGGATAACTTTTCCCGGAACATTGGACTACAATAAGCTAACATCCAGCTGAGATTATTGTTTTGTTCTATTCTTTATATCCCTATTAAGTTTTAGTCTTCTGAATCAGTCTATTGAATGATTACAAAGTGCTGTTCGAAAAAAGACTTAAATAAGAGATCCTGGATCGGCAAAAAAAAATGACATAATTTATGAAACTTAACTACGTGCCTTCCATTTGATGGACTTAAATTAATCTTATAATTACTGGGCAGTAACGAAATAATTATCTAATCACGTGGCAGAATTCTGTTAAAACATCAGTTTGTAATAAATCCTTGTAATTTTATATATATTTTTTTAAAACGTACATCCCGATTGTACTAAAAGCCTCGAACGAAGACCAGTCCTGTTAACCGGTCCAATACTGATTATTCGCTATACCGAGCTCTTTCTTTCGGATATAGAAGATCTCTTTCTGCTCTGAATGCTTCCGGAAGACATTTTCCTTTTAGTTTCGCTGCCGGCGGGTCCGGGACTAGATGATTTGTTAAAATTCGAGCTAGCGCTGCCCATTCTGTTGGCGTTCTGTAAATTCGACGTTTTTCTTCTAACCGACGGCGATGCTTCCACGTTGTTCAGTTTGACGCTCGCGTTGTTAGGTTTTTGTTCGATGACCACGGGCTGCTGGAACTTCCCCACAGCGTTCCAATGATCCCTCTGCGCCCTCAGCGACTCCCGCATCTTCTCTTTGGCGTCGGCGCTGTCCGCCAACATTTGGTTCAGCATTTGTACGGTTTGATAGAGCGCCACCGGACTTAAAAGTCCGAAGTCGTGTAATGAACTCATATGGAGTATGAAGTTCCGGTACAGATTCTTCTCGAGCAGCTCCTTGCCCTTCATCTGTAGGAACATCTGGCAGGCGAGCGGGATCTGGCAGTCGCCGACGTAGTTGTACTTCATGACGTGGAGGTTCCACATCTTCATGAGCTCCTTCTCTCCCTCGTTGACGTCCGTGAACTCGTCTATCATCATCATGGTCTTCTGCTGCAGCCAGAGCGGGTCGGTTTCACTCTCGGAGTCGATGTCCAGCTCGTTGGGGTACACCGGCAGGCAGGTTATCGTGTGGTGGTATAATCTGAAACAATGTTAATGTACTTTATCTGGCTGAGATTTATGTGAAAATATTTTTTGGTTTAAACAAATCTTTATAAACCAGTTGTATCCTTCATTTTAATTGTGCAGACAAAAATAATATTTTGGCTTAAATAGGGGCTCTATAACAAAAAAATATCTTCCATTACATAGGACTAATTTAATATAATCCCAATATTACCTGTTGTGTCCTGTGAGGTATGGTCTCTGCGCGTCTACATCATTATCATCCAGTTCTAAGAACTCTGCCAGACTGTGCCTGTGTCTTCGTCGTCTCAACACTAGTAGATGTGTCAGCGAAGCCCTACGAGTGGGCCCCGCGCGTGGGCCCCCGCCCCTGGATCGACCTTGAGCAGCTATAAGGTCGTGAGGGGAGCCCGTGTACGATCCATCATATAGCTCGTTGATAGACACATCGATACGAGCGCCACCTGGTATTGGCTGGAAACAGTTATTGGTATTATTAAATTTAATATAAAAATTACAATTTGAATATTGACAATATTAAATTGTATTGAGTTATGTTTAAGTTTTGACCATATATCAATTTTTCTGATAAATTAGGTGTTTGCCTTAATTTATTTAATAGATATGCATGAACATTTCTAAACAAAGATTAATTATTACAGAAGCAATTTTATAGATGTGTGTGCGACTGATTATGTAAATGTAAGTATTTAGTATCAAATCTATTCACTGCTTCACACAAAAAATTATGGACTAATGAAATTGTCAATAAACAATACATAATAAAATTTATTTATTTTGTTTACTCTCTCCAAACAAGAAAACGAAAACAGCAACAAAAAGCAGCTATCATTTTGACAACCAAGAGTTTTACCATAATCACTCTATCTCTTTCTAATTTTCCGAGGTCTACATAACTGTATTGGCTATGTAAGCATTGCGGAATAGGAAGGAGGTTTTATTCTATCGATTGAGTCCACATTGTATAAACTTACAAAATAGGTAAAATTAAATCTAGAGTGGCACAGTTTGAGATGTTTGAGCAGAGAATATAACGCTCCGCAGTCGAGGGAGCACCAGGGACAATGTAAGTCATCACAGGCCTCGGTCTGCTGGCGGGAGTTATTGTTATATAGGAACTGGTAAATGATCTGTTGACGTTTGGATGAATCTGTAGACTCTTGTTTGGATTTCTCTCCTGAAATTAAAAAAAAAATACATGTAAGTTTTAAATGAAAATCAACA
>DVQP01002674.1:0-12111 GCA_018231745.1 Danaus eresimus
ACATTATATTACACTTACCCTGCAGGGATTCGACTGAAAGTTTTACTTACAGGTAAAATTTTAAATACTAAATCGTATTATTACGAATGAATTTTAGACAAACCTAAAAGTACTTTACCATTTTACCACTTATTGAAAAAGAGAGCACAGTTTTTCCTGAATTTCTTGCAATTATCAGATCGTAAAATATAAAATATAAATTCCTATTTATATTAATTCTTTGTTGATTATAATCCTTTTCATCTGCAATTTTGTTCTAAGCCCATTCCTATCTTAACTTTTCTTAAATCTACACAAATAAGGCAATTAATTTAACATCTCCAAATGCTCAAAACGTTTTATCGGGAATAACAGTGCTCGAAAAAGTATTGTTAGATTTTTTTTTGTTAGTGTACATATTTTTTGAATTTTAAATTAACTGACTTGAAGAGTGATAATAAAAATATTTATAAAATGAAAGAAGTGTTCACGGTGTTAAGTTTCTGGTTATTCCAAGTTTAGAAAAACTATCTAAAAATGAGATCTAAGATTTTCGCAACTCATTTAAATAAAACTTATGTATTTTAGGATTTACTACGCGATTTTTTATTACTTTAAAACTACATAATCCCGAAGTTTCGGTTACTTTATAGCAACCGTGATGACGGGCAGACGAGACGTGATATCTGGTATCTGTCTGTGTCCAAAAATTATTGGTTTCATTGAAATGATTCGAAAATCTTAGATGAGCTTGGTTAAGGGTGGGCAATGTTAAGCCTACCTGGAAAGTAAAGATTTGTTTCATTACTGAATTTTTATAGTTCATTTATTTTCGTTATTAAATTATAATTTCATGGTTCGAATATCTTCTTGTTCAAATCGGTCCAACCATTTCAGAACTTAGTCGAAACGAAAAGAAACAAAAAGATAGAGAGACAACCATTGCAAAAATGAATAAACCTGACACATATCTTAATGTACTGTAAATAAATCTGCATCAATTTGGTAAAGTGTTTTTTATGTATAGCAAAAGAAGTCTTTGTTTTACAAATTTATATTAAAATTAAATTCAAAATATGATATCAATTGGTATGTCAATTTTGAAATTTAAAAAAATACTTTTAAACATATATATGATAAGTTTAACAATAAATTATTCACGACAGCACATAAATATTAGATATATGAAAGATAATAATTTTGAAAAAGATACTTAAAATATAGTGATATGCAGGCACGTTTTTCTTTATTAGTTGTAATACATTAAGTCATGAATCGTATCGAGTTTGAAGTTAACGGCGCAAAATTTTCAGGTAAAATTTGTACTTCTGTTTTAGATGCATAAACATATATATACATACATAAATATATAATTTATAAAGTGTGTATTTATTTTTATGGTTTCAATTTCAATATTTGTAACAACCTTACTAACATACGCTCAAGAAATACATCCAATAGGTTTCAAGGTGGTGCATTTATTCATTGGAAGAAAAAGTATTTGATACAGGAATCCGTGAAAGTAATTTCATTCTTAAAATCATGTACATACATATTTTTTTATGAGAACGTTGTACATGGCCCATGGACATGCGTTGCCAACCTTAGTTGTTAATACCTCTTGCCTGGATGGGAAAAAAAATTGCCAGAAAGGATGATAACAGGGAAAGGGCAACCAGCTCTCTCACTCATCAAACAAAATAATTCATTAAAGACTACTTTACGCCATCTTCTGTGCGAGGGTGGTACTTTCCGGTCGAGTCAGTCTATGTTCGTGCCGTAGTAACTGACTACAGCTAAGCTCTATGTATACATAATAAAAATTTAAAAAATCCTTCTTATGATGTCCTAATTATTGGATTCTTTAAATCAGTCGGCGAGGAAGTGAGTTCTACTACAACCCTGCTGGACTACATTCGTACAAATCTCGAGCTCCGTGGAACCAAGTATATGTGCTTGGAAGGAGGATGCGGAGCTTGTATTGTTAGTGTCATTACTCACCCAGGAGATGTCCAACTAGCTGTAACCTCTGTGAGATAAATCTACATACTTTAATAAAAAAGTTTTTTTCCTGTCTACATTTTTATAACAATTTGTTTTTTGTTTTAAATTGCGTATTTTTTTCAGTGTATGGTGCCAGTGACATCATGCCATGGTTGGCAAATAACAACTATTGAAAAAATTGGTAATCGTAAGGATGGTTACCATCCGCTTCAAAAAGCTCTCGCTAGCCATAATGGTTCTCAATGTGGATATTGCAGTCCGGGATTTGTTATGTCTATGTACAGGTTATGAGAATTCCTTTTATTTTAAAAATTCATTACCTCAAAATATAAGAAGAAATTTAACATTTAAATTGTCTCGTCATGACAGTAAATTGAAAAGTAAAAAGAACTTAAAGATGTTGGATATTGAAAGAGACCTTTCAAGCAATATTTGTAGATGTACAGGATTCAGACCCATTTTGGAAGCTTTTAAAAAATTTGCTAGTGACGCTCCAAGGCCAAAATATGTATTAGATATAGAAGAATTAGAAATGTGCCAGAAATATAATAGATTTTGTTCTGGTTACTATAATCATAATGACTTTTACTTTGTGTCGAAAAATGAAATTTTTCTAAACAATTGGCAAATTAACTTAAAAGATGGTAAAACCTGGTATAAAGCCTTTACAGTCGATGATATATTCAATATTTTAACATTAAACGGTCTCGACTCTTATATGTTGGTAGCTGGTAATACTGGAAAAGGTAAGATAAATAAATTGATTAAAAAGGTTAATTAGTTATTGTATTATTTTTTATTCAGCGGAAACTCTAAAACCTTGTTATTATGTAATTGTTATTGTTATAGGTGTTATACCGATTGAGGAGTATCCTAAGATTTTGATAGATATTTCTGGAGTGAGAGAACTTAAAATTTATTTAGTCGACCAGAACTTACTTATCGGTGCTGGGCTAACAATATCTAATGTAATGGAAATATTTCAAGAGGTATCGGATACTGAAAACTTCGAATATCTTAAAGTAGTTAATGACCACTTGCAATATGTTGGTAATATAGCTATTAGAAATGTACGTATCTACGATTATATCAAATTTAATAGTTAAAAGTTTTTTAAATTTAATATATACGATTAATTAAAAATCTTTTTTTTTTTAGATAGGAACGATTGCTGGAAATTTAATGGTAAAACATAAGTATCCTCAATTTGCATCCGACCTGTTTCTTCTATTTCAAGTTATAGGGGTTGAGTTGACGATAAGTAAGGAAATTTTCTTCAATGACAAACCTAGCATCTTTTGAAAAAAAATAATTAAACAGTCTATAGCAAAGTGATCGAATAGAAATATTATATTATGAAAAGATAATAGACGAAGCCTGTGGCCGTTTGTTTCGTTTGTTGAAAATATTTGAATAAACCAACACACACATTTGTAGGGTCTTGTGATTTAGTAAGTGCAGTAACAATGGAAAATTTTATGAAGGAAGATATGAGAGGAAAAATAATTTTAAACGCGCTATTCCCACCGCGCAATAAAATGTATAAGTTAATCACATATAAGGTAAGGTAATATTGGTACTTGAAGATAATATTTTTATCCTCCGCTTTAAATTTTTATCATAATAACTATTATTTTCTGCTTACTATTTTAGGTGGCTGCAAAATCACGGAATGCACCTGCAATTGTTAACGCTGCATTTATTTATAAACTCAATTCTGAAAATCAGGTATTAAGGACTAGAATTGCTTTCGGCGGTCTCTCTCCAGATTTTGGTCGAGCAACCAACACGGAAAGCGCCTTGATAGAAAAGCAATTATTTAGTAATGATACTTTACAACAGGCATTACGAATTTTATCGACAGAAATTAAAATAAAAAAAAATCCGTCACAATCCTCAGCATTGTACAGAAAACAGCTTGCACTTGGCCTCTTTTATAAAGTACGTATGTAAATAAGTATTTTAATGTAACTTAAATGTTAGACGTCATATTATTCGTATTTTTGGACGAATATAGCGTGCGTAGCTCTCAATGCTTACCAGGTGACTACCAGATTAGCAAAATTTTGTAAAATGAGGCAAAGGTACAGAAAAAACTTGCTACATCTGCGGGGTGGCAGTTTAAACTGCTAAGCATTTGCTGGAGGTATGTAGGGTACTCCTGGTAAGCGGTCAGCACTCGCGTCGAAACGATAGGGTTTTAGAAATCGTATGTGAAGCAGTTAGTCTTTCGATAGGAGGAGCGTAAAAAGAAATAACCACAAACCAGCGATCAATAGGTTTTGTGAGAGAAGGCGCTAGGGCTACAAAATCGATCGTTACTTTATTGTTAAAGCAGCTTCATATTAGACTATAATGATGGATACGTATGAAAAGCAATATAAATTCCCATAGGATCTCTCCAGACCGGACATATTTTTAAAATCGCAAATTTTAAACCACGTTATACTACTAGAGTTCACGGTTCGTTTTGAAACTAACATTCGAAAAGATCGTGCAACCATGGTCATCAGTTCAGTAACGAACTAACTAAGAATAAATAAATTTAATTTAAATAAAGTTCGTTGTAAATATTTATGCGGTAGAAGTAGAAGCGAGGGGTATAAAACCCAAATCTCTTTACAACCTGCTGAAAGACTTGGGCCTATCAAGAACTGACATCAGTTCATTCTTGAGACGTGCGTCGAAGGCAGCCCTGGCATGTTCGATTAAAATATAGTTAGGTAGAAAGAGGAGCTTGGACAGTGGAGGTGAGCGTTTAACAGCCGTTACATGAGGACCCCTTAAACCTACACCTGGATCGCAAGTCCCAGGCATTGTTAAAGCTCCTCTCTTTACAACGTGATGGACCCGCACGGTGACTCCATGGAATGTTGACAGGTTTCGTCTCTAAGAAATTGTAAGGATAGTAACTTTATTCGAAAAAATGCAGATACAATATATATTTTTATTTTTAATTCAAAAATGGATTTTTAGAAACCTTTTAACCAATTTTAGCATTGTCAGGTTTTTGTTTTCATTTTTCATTATCAATTATTAGGTTTATTCACTATTACCCCGTCCTTTGAAACTTATTTAAAAGTATTATTTTATTTAGAGTCTTCTATCCATTTGTCCCGATTATATTATAAACCCAAGATTTAAATCTGGAGCTCTAAAATTACATGAAATGCGTCCTGTATCTAAAGCATCTCAGTCCTATGATACAAATTCAAATGTTTGGCCTCTCACTCAGCCCATTCCTAAATCTGAAGCTTTGGTAAGTATAAATTAAATATCAAGATAAACCATTTTTTTTATTACAAACTTTATAAATATTTCAATAAAATTATAGATTCAATGTGCAGGAGAGTCGGAATATACTGAAGATTTACCAAGGTTGCCATCAGAAGTGTACGCTGCTTTCGTTTTTAGTACAATTGGGATTGGAACAATAGAGAATATAGATGCTAGCAAAGCATTGGTAACGTATAGTATCATTAATATTGTGAAAATTCTATTTTTTCAATAATATAATTTTGTCGAATAAATAATGTATCTTTTTTTGGCAACAGCTGATTTTTTGTAGTTTAAGCTTCAATGACTTTATCCTAATTTTGATAAAAAATCCCAACCACATACATTTTTATTTATTTTCCTTATTTCCAATTTTAAAACAGTATGCATCGAAGCGAATGTCTTGTAAATTGTTAATTATGATTATTTTTATATTACAGCAAGTCAAAGGGGTCATAGCATTTTATAAAGCTAGCGATATTCCCGGTTTGAATTCTTTTACGCCAGCTGATGGTTTTGACACAGCGGCAAATGAAGAAGTGCTCTGCATGAGACAGATTAAGTATTATAATCAACCCATTGGATTGGTTATAGCCGAAGATAGCACTATAGCTGAAAAAGCTGCACTCCTAGTGAAAGTTACATATAGCAATGTGGAAGTGCCAAAAATTGATATTCATATCAATAAAATGGACTCTAGTAAGACAACATTATATTACTTTAAAAAAGCTACGTCAAAGGGTTCTGATTTAAAGAAAGTGATAGAAGGCAACAGTTCCACGATCGGACAATATCATTTTTGCTTGGAAAACATGGCTGCAATAAGCTGGCCACTTGAAGATTCTTTGAAAGTTTGCCCAACTTCACATTTCATAGACTCTGATCAGCTGATGATATCAAGAAATTTAAACATAGAACAATCCAGGTATTATTTTTATAAAAAGTATTAAACATGGAACATTATTTAAATTATTAAGTTTAATTTTTTTTTTCTTGTCTGTGCATTTCAGTGTCGATATTGCCGTTCGTAGAGTTGGTGGTAGTTTTGGAATAAAGCTGTCTAGACAAACTTTAGTGTCGTGTTCGAGTTCTCTTGCCGCATATAAGATGAACCGTCCTTGCAGGATGATTCTTCCTATGTCTGTACAAATGAGAGCTGTTGGTAAAAGAATGGCATCTTCTACAGTTTACGAGGTACATAATACAATTTAGATTGTGCAATATCATATAAAAGTCAAATCATGCGAACGTGTTAAGATTTTTTTTGCAACCAAATTAAACATTAAATGTTATTTTATAGCTTGGTGTGAATAAGGAGGGTCTTATTCAATATATTAATTACGATATTTACTATGATAATGGGTACATTGTAAACGAGCTTCTGATACAAGCATCAATTCAAAATTTTTTAAATTGCTATAGAACTAACGTGGCAAATTTTAAATGTTTTGATGTCATTACTGATACGGCATCAAATACATGGTTTCGGTGTCCAAGTAAGTATATTTTATGTTATATTTAATAAATAAGACATTTATGTTACATTTTCGCAAAAGTTCAATTATCTTATTTACTACGAACCAATGAATATGTACGTGTTACTTCGAATATTATGTTAGTTATTGTAAGCAAAAAAATAAAATTCTAACTGTAATAAAATCTTTGTACAGCAACTGTTGAATGTATTGCAAGTACTGAATTTATTATGGAAAGAATCTCTTATGAATTGGGGATAGATCCTCTTCAAGTTCGTCTCACAAATTTGGACACTGACCGTTACGGTGACCTAGTGAAAATGATAAAAAATATCCAATTTAGCTCTAATTTTGAGGAACGAAAGAGAAATGTCAATAAATTTAATACAGAAAATAGGTGGAAGAAAAGAGGAATTAGGCTAGTTCCTATGAGATGGAGTGTAACAATACCTTATGCTTTAAATGTAACAGTATCAGTATTCCACGGTGATGGTTCTGTAGCAATAACTCACGGTGGAGTAGAAATAGGGCAAGGTATTAATACAAAAGTAATACAAGTATGTGCCTACTGTCTTAATGTACCGATTGACAAAATAAAAATAAAGCGAACAAACTCGATAGATAGCCCTAATAATTCTCATACAGCTGCAAGTAAAACGACCCAAAACATTCTTATCGGAGTTAAGCGGGCTTGCAAAGAGAAATTGGAAAGACTCGAACCTATCAAAACAAAAATATCCAACCCAACATGGGAACGGGTAGTATCTAAAGCCCATCAATTAGGTATCAATTTACAAGGGAACGGTTTTGTGGACTTCAATGACGTAACTGAGTATAATGTTTATGGCGTAGCTGTAAGTGAGGTAGAAGTAGATGTCATAACTGGAGAGTGGGAAATCATTAGAGTTGATATACTGGAAGATGTTGGCCAAAGTATTAGTCCTTTACTCGATATTGGACAAGTAAGTAAATAATAAAGTATGCAATACATTTATTCCAAACTAGTAATCGTTTATAACGTAATGATATATTAAGAACGCCCAATTTTCTTCTTTACTTTTTGTGACCTATACAGATTGAAGGAGCTTTTATTATGAGTTTAGGATTCTGGACAACAGAGGAGTTGAAATATAATAACAAAACCGGACAGATACTTACAGATCGGACTTGGAATTATTTTGTACCACAAAGTACAGATATTCCACAGGATTTTAGAGTAAATTTACTTAACAATTCTTACAATAAAAAAACTATGTTTGGCTCAAAAGGTAAAGAAATCAATTTAACTAATTATGACAAAAATAATAGTTTTTCTATAATACTCTATGACATATAACTTCAAAATTAATTTTTTTTAGCATTGTCTGAACCGCCCATGAGCTTGGGTGTGGTTGTACCTTTAGCAATGAGAGAAGCTTTAGTGTCTGCCAGAACTGAATGTGGAATACCAAGTACACAATGGTTTAATATCGGTAAATATTTTATATAAAGTTTTCACAATTTTAGTTAAAAGTTGACTGATAATTTTGTTTTTAGACGGTCCACACACTGTAGAAAAGTTATGTTTATCAAGCGGAACCAAAATCGATCAATTCAAATTTTACTGATGGTGAATGAATAAGTTTTAAATGTAAACTATGTTTTTTATTATTTTTTTTATCATGAAAAAGTATTCATATATGTTTGAATATTAATTTCTAATATAAAAGAGGCAAAAAGTAAGTATTCTTGACCGACAACTTTTCAATCGGGCAATGACAATCATTTTCGTCCTAGTCATAGAGAATAATAAAATATTTTAAATTTTGCATAGCCTATGATGCTTCTAACCTAATAATTGCTAGCGGGAATGATTTTGAAATAGTAATTTCTGCTGATGTAGATTTATTAATAAAGTAACGTTCTAAGTAAAACGCGTACTAAGGTCAAAATGATGGTTCAGCATTATTAACATTACGATAACACAAACGTAGATTTTATTATTTGCCAGTTTAAAATTAGCTGTAACAAACTTTGGTATCGGTTATTTTCATTCAAGGTGAAAATTAAAATAATAAGTGATAAAGTGATCTGTTTTAATTGTTTTGGCCCCTTTTAAGCCATTGTTATTTTTAATATACGTAGATATTTAAACGTCTTCCTTTTTTAAAATTGGGAATAATTAAAGACCATTATTGCTTTTATTTAGAATTGTATACAAAATTTGATTCCGACATATTTTTTTATTCCCACTGTTTCAACCAGGAAAAACTCAAAATGACATATACATTCTAATTTGTATACCACAAAGGGGTTCTATGAAATTTAGTTGTTTCAATCAACAATAAAGTTATAAAATGCAAATTCAGACATATTTCTTGAATGAAAAATGTTCAAAAGCATAAAAGAAACATTGAACTGTGATATTTATCAGTAGTACTAAAATTATTTAGAATAAGTGGCTGCCGAGGAGACTTCATTATATCTTACTGTTATTATACACGTTTCAAGAATTGGAAATGAAAATAGTTTCCTTTTTAAAATTGCCATGTAACTATTACCATAATGGTGTTTTGAAGGTTATTTTTTTGTATTCAAAATGCAATTTATTAAATGAAATATTTACTTTTTACCAAACGAGTGTATATCGTCTTATTCTATTATTGAGACGCAACCGCTTGCACAGCGACCATTGACAAAATGACGAACAAATTAAAGTTTCCCAACCTAATAAAAAATAATTAGATTTACATTAACAAATTCCACTTTAAGACACATTAATTCATATGAATATATAAAAAGTTCTAAATACAATGAATTGATAAAGTATACCGGTTATATTACATTTGTTGGCGATAAAATGCTATAAAAAATGTAGTCATCGTAAGTTTTTTTTTATGGTTATCACAATATTTAAATTATTCATATCATTAAAGATTACTAACAGTACTAAAAATATAAATATGTTAGCATAATATTCATGTTACCAGTAGTCTATTCTAGTTTGTATTTGTACTAGAACTTATTTAACTTAATGTAATTAAACTTATGATTTTGTAAATTACTTAAACATACTTGTACATACCTGTGATTTCTGTAAAGAGTAAAAAACACGTAAATAGTATAGCATTTTTAGCTTTATTAATATTTAAATAATATTTAACCTTTTACCTTCACTATGATTTCAAAAATAAAAAAAACGTTTTTATATATGTATATTCTATATGACAATTTAGAGGCCTCAGTTAATTTATAAACTAGGATCGATATCGCAAAATTATATTCTAACTGAAATGTTTGTCACATGTCAATGGCTCCAGCCATATCTCCAGGTAATAAAAGGAATACTTGTTAAATATTTTCAAGTGTGTATTTAAACGATAAAATTATCTAGCTATCAACAATTTGAAGAATGCAAATTCGCTTTGAATCTGTAGGTTTACAAGAGTCATTAGAAACTGTCCATTGCTTTAAATTATATGTAGCCATATTATAAGTAGATATGGATCGTAATAAATTAAAAACATTATTTATGAAATAGATAATAAAATAAAAACACCTAGAATCAAAGAAATTGTTTATTTAACTATATTATTTTTATGCCTCCATATAAGATTAAAAATCTTACCGTAAACTTTTATAAACAGAGCCATTTTCTTTTGTTTTGGTATATTTGTTTTCCTAATATTATAAATAATAAATTTTCCTCTAATATAGCTTAGACATTAAAATAAAATAGTGAATATAATTGATTCCCTTCGTCTGTGTAATTTTCACAAAAATACGTAAATCTTAAATGCACAATGAAGTCACAAAGACAAGACCTTGACGGTAGATGTCGCTGGTGGCTGGTCAACAGACCCATTGAATTAAGAATAAATTACCCTTTGATAGTTTTTTCTAACCATTCATATCATAAAATAATGACAAACGCCCGTCTATAATTGTTATATGTATTGCTTAATTCACCGATGTCAGTAAAGGTAAAATATCTTTATAAGAAAAGGGTACCAGCTCGCGATATCTCGTAAGAATCAGTCTGTTCATAATTGCAGTACCTTTCAAAGGTGTGTTGGAAATACCGTATACGTGGAACTGATAATGTATCTTAGTCTTTATTTATGTTAATGGACTATATGGACTACATACATATCTATGCAGATTTTTTTGCAATCAAATCAGGACTATGTTTTTACAGTGGCAGAAAATTCCGACTATATACCCATTTTTATCAAATTTTATAACAAAACTTAAAAATATTAACAGCATAGTCGTTGTTAAATTTTGTATCTTCTTCTCTTGTGCAACTTATTTTATGTAAGCTTATGAGGGTATTTAAAAATAAATAAAATAAAGTAAAACCCAGACCCTTTTAAAGCTTCATTTGCTTATAAATATATTACTTAGCATCTAATCACAAATATAACATAGTTTGTAATTAGAATTTAGCTTACACACCTCTAAAACAATTTATCATTGACTAAAATAGAAACTAATGAAACAAACTACAACAATATACTTCATTGCATGTGATGTTGAATAATCTATTTAATTTTCTAAACGCCTCTTTCACAATAGTAAAATATTGTATTCTAGAATATGTGCGTTGTCAGAACTGTCGCTATTGTACTAGAAGCTGAAAAAACAACAACAAAGTAAATAAGGTGAAGCAGTTTTGTTAAAGTGGTTTGTTTAAATGTTTAGATATTGGTCTTTATTTTAATTTGAACCTTAATTATATTGAAATTACAGCATTATATTCCAACCTGACAATTTTTGGTTTAGAAATGACATACTTAATTAAGATATAAAGCAATACTGTAATTTTACTATCTTGGTAAATGGTATAATTATTACGTCGGTGTGGTGGTAACTTCAGATAAGTTAAAATTAAAGCCTATTAGAAGATAACAATTTTAATAGAAATGATATAACTCAGTTGCAGATCAACTTGCGCATTGAGATCATGGACAGAATTCATTTCAAAGTAAACGGAAAACAATACTCGGGTACGTTCTTTTTCTTTATAAATGTTTCCACCAACTTCAAAAAAGAAGGGGCTTGTAATTAATTTGTTTTTTTTTTTTAATGTTTTTTACCTAATAACTTTGGACTATGTGCATCGATTTTAATGTTTTTTTTTTTTATTTCAAAGCCCATGCTATCTGTTTGATCCCATTCCGATTTGGTCCAGTTCTGACAATGGCAACAATAACCATACAAGTCCTCAAATTGGCTACTATGTAATTCTAAAATTAGCATTAAGTATGTGTGCCACAAATGTATGGGTAACATTCACGCCAACAGATTTCGATGTATTTATTTATAAAGGTAGACCTCACAAATGGCCTCAAGATGTTTTGCAATAAAACCTTGTAGCATATATATATTTGTTTAA
>DVQP01002675.1:0-12107 GCA_018231745.1 Danaus eresimus
ACAATGTTATTTTCTTTCAGCAGTGAACTGTAAGGAAACTCCGGGACAGCCTTACATCCCATCAGAAGCTCGTCACCTCCGCTTAGGACACGCCGTCAAATTAATCACCAGCACTGGCCGGCTGGCCGTGGGAAGGGTCAGGTTAGGATGTACTGAATATATAACGTATCTTGGCATTTAGCTCCTGGCATTCTCGCATTTGGCATTCTGCCATTTGGACGTTCTTCTATATTAAAACAAATCAATTGCCTTGCTAGAATACACAGTTCACTGAACAAGTGTTAGAAAAATCTCTTAATCATAAGACGTTGTAAGCTATCACCGTTTTATATTAGTTTAAAAAATAATTCACGATAAGTAACAATAGTCACTATACATAATTATTTAAATATATGACACATATTACGCTCAAGTTCATTTTTGGTCTCATTAAAGGTATATTGATGGCTGGCATTGCTTTTTTTAAGATACGTCGGCCTGGCTGGTGGGACTGCCGCTAACAGTAGTGTTGTGGTGGGGGCGGAGTTTGCACTCAATCAATACCCGGGGATTCCCCTCAACGACGGCACCTACAATGGCCGCAAGTATTTCGTGCCCCAGGCCCATCACACTGCGCTATTTGTACCGTTCTCTAAAGTGGTCATGGCGTGGGCGAATTAAACGGCACGAGGATAGATTTGAAGCTGTCATTCGTTTCGGGCAGTGCTAAGTTAATAAAAAGAAATTAAATGTTCGTGTAGTTAGTTAAGGCCTAAAAATGTATAATGTTAGCGTAGCCCGAGTTGTGTGAAATCTGGCTCTAAAGTGTCCCTGATTGACGTGTCTACTGCCTCTGCATTTAAAGGTATTTTTAATGATCGATAAGGCTTATTTGATTTACTTGTATTGTTGTATACTATTTTCTGATAACTTGTGTATATGCAATTATATTCGGCAAAGTATAAATTCTTCAGACCATAAATTGAATACGTCTTGAAGTTCTTGGTTATACAAGAAAACGTGTGTTCAATGTTTATAAAGGCTGTTTATATGCATTTGTGTGTAATATACGCCTAAATAATTCTCGGAGTACCCTCAAAATATCTCTTTCCTTCATATTCTTTTAATATGAAGGTTTAAGAGTCTTATGCTTCGTTTTCGACGTATCGTTGAAGGATTTGCTCATTTACCAGTTGTGGTGCTCTGTTTTGACAGTGACAGTAATTTTGGAGGTTGTTTTTTTTTATATTTCGCTATTTATTTTTCTATCGCGTACAGTTATCTTGGCGTCAAGAAAAAAAATATAATAATTTTACATACCAAAGTATATTTTCATAACACTTTTTCTTATGCCTTGTAAATATATATATAACATATATTTATAGTATATTAATATATCTGGTAGTTTATCTGTATAGTGTATAGCAGCTACACATCAAGTTTCAGTAGATGAAATCATTTCCCTACTAAATGGAATTGAAGCATGAAGCTTTTAATATTGACGGTAGTTTTAAAATAGTTGTGTGCTTATTGTATGTGTGTAAATAATTTATAAGTGAAATGTTTGTGAGGGAATTGAAATGGTAAATGAAAGTGTCTTACTAGTTCTATATAAATGGCTTGTGGTACGCGGACGGTTGTGTAGGCAGAGAGTGGAATCAATAATATATTATTAAAAGATAGCAACCGTTATAATTCGACCCAGTCGGTTCTCTAATACAGCGTAAATTTTCTCAAATAGGTTCCGTATAATAGCTGTCTTAGTGTCCGACACAGTTTAGGCATGAACGTAATTTGGATTGATCTGTAAGTGTAATGTAGTGTCTCGTCTGATTTGCAATATATAAGGTGTAATTGTTCGCGCAAAACCCCAAAAGTTAAAGTAAGGTGTTAAGTAATGTATATATTGACAATGGATGCGTTCCTCTCAAAAACGTAGAATGTTTATTAATAAGCGCTCGTGTATTTCATAGAGGAGAAAATGTAAATTTTCGCCTTTATATTGACGTGGATTTCTCCTTCGCTGCAATCAACATCTACAATGCAAATTGGCTATAGGCAGTCCCTTCCCACGAGTTCCTATCCTTATATTACGTACAGACATTATTTAGTTTTTCATTCATAAATATTCGCACACGATAGTATAGAAAACTTAGCACTCTCTGTTTAGTGTGAGGATGCGAACTCGTGTTAAGGATACTGAGGTGTCTCTGCAAATAGCAGCTAACTCTGTTAGTATGTAAGTAGTTTTGAAATGTACGTAAAGAATGCAAATTATTATTATAATGTCTGTTAATGAAATGTTAAATTCGAATATTTGTAGCTATTACGTAGTACAAAACTTTTCTTCTTGTACAAATGTGTATTAATCACATAAAATATAAGGTCATTACAAACAAACCGTGTTCAGATTATGGTGCCAAAGCATTGGCTTATAGCATTTTATTCGTGAATTCTAGAGTTTTTTAATCTGTGTAGTTTATTGGCCTCTTTAGACTTTGACAGCTGTCGGTAAATTTCAAATCTTTAGATGGTTCTAATAAAATGTTATTTATAAGAATATTTGTTGCTAAAAAACGGAATCAATTACCATTTCAAGAATAATATGTGCAGTGAAAATATAATTGCAAATGAGGTAGTCGGCGACATTATTGTATTTTCAATTCCTATAGACATTTCATGTATCCTTGAATCTGGTTATAGACCTGTGTATGTTATTTATATGAAGAAATATATTTTAAATATCATTGTATTAAAATATATGTTAACTGTAATATAATGAAATAAAACATATGTATTTGTTTTTATTAAAAAAAAACAGCAAAACTGCAAGGAAAATAAAAGAATCTTTAAAGAAGATTTTTTTTAATAACGTAACAAATAACAAATCGTGCTTTTCCTTAAAAATTATATAAATCACCAGGTTGTTCCATGTTCTTAGAAATTAGATAAGAAGAAAAGAACTTAAGCATAATAGTTTAAAAGAAAAGATAAAAGATGTTGTAGATATAGTTGTGTGAGAAAAGAAATAGAAAGTGTAAAGACATATATGAGAGCATATAAAGGATATTTTTTAGTAGCAAAACAGTTTGTATAAGAAGATTATGTACATGTAAAGTTAAATAAATAAAGAAGAATACATAATATATGATATGTGAATAGATGGAAAGAAGTATAAAGAGTATAAATAAGATGAATAGATAAAGAGTAAGACTAATATAAAAAGATAAGAGATGAATAGAATGAAATAAGGAAGAGAAATTATGAAAGATATAATATACAGAATAATGATAAAGATTTTGTATATTTTTGAAATATAAATACATATTAAATAAATATAATGATAATAAAAATTCAAGATTTAAAATGAAACATAGTGGAAGAATTAAATACAATAATTGTTTGTAATAGTTCAAGCCCTCATGAAGCGGGAAAGAACCAGAGATATTGTATGATGATTAAAGACCAGAAGAATAGAGAGAAAATCAAAGAAAAAACAGATTCAGAAAGGATTAAAGAAGATGAAAATCTGAGTCAAGACAAGAAAAACATACAAGACATTATAGAGGAAATAAATTGAGAGTTGGTGGGACAAAAATATATAGAAAGTAGATAACATGTGAATATTACGATATGAAGTAAAGTTCTGTAAGAGAAAGAAAAAATATGTATAGAGAAATATAAGTATATAGTAATGACAATGACAAGAAGATTAGGATAGACATGAAATAAGAGATAAAAGAAGACAGGAATTAAAGAAGAGAAAAAAAAGATGTTGAAAGACAGAATGGAAAAACGAAAAGAAAAAAGACAATAAGAGTTGAGTAGAATAAGTAGTCATAGAGAAGAAATTAAGAATGAAAAACGAAATGATAGAAGATTGTATTAGAAATTGTAAAGAATGAAGTGAATAAGAGAAGTATCTGAAAAGAAGATTAAATCATTAAGATAAGATGTTGAAGAGAATTTTATAAAAATATTCTACAAGAAAATACTGCAATAACAGAAGTAAAATAAAGAAGTAAACAGGAGAAATTTCATGTTAGATTATAAAAGATTATCTAAGTGTCACAGAAAGTATTAAAGAGACAAAGAAGGAAAGATAAAAGAAAATGAAATATATGTAAAGAAGAGTCAAGTGAAATGTGATCAACATATAAGTATGATGATTAATGTAAAATGCTTAAGATGACTCATTTTATAAGTATGAGATAGTGATAGTGATATATAAAAATAAAGATAGATTTAGGATAGATTTATAAAAGATATACAATAAATATGAAAAAAGCGATTCAGATTAAAATAAGATTAGAAAAAAAGAAAGGAAATAAATTGATAAGAAAAGTATTAGAAGCAAAGCGGAAATTGCTAAGAGACTAAGAATGAAATTGAGATTTTTTATATATCATATATATAGTAGGTATGTATTTCAAAAATACGCTGAGTGGGTTTTTCAAACCTAGTGTGTCCAATTCCTCTTTGATTGAATCTTAAAAGAATATTGCTTAACTTTTAAGTCATAGAATAGAAGAGTTAAAGTGAAATATAAGTACTGTAAAGAATTAAAGTAAAAAAGTGCGAAGCAAAGAAGAAGTATAGGAAAAAGATTGAGAAGTTTGACATAAGTGAATAGAAAGCGTGTATAAAGCATAAAGAAGAAGCGGCATAGATAAAAAAGGATATATAAGAAAAGATAAAAGATATTGATATTTCTAATAATAGATTGAACTACCTCGGTGCTATCACAGTATACTTTGTCAACTTATAACGTTTTAGGAACTTACATAGAGTGAGCGGAATTAGACCGTCTAAAACAAATGTGCGGTAATTCTGCATAATATTATCACTCCAAATACTGTCTTTGGTAACTTAAATTAACATCGGCAAGATATAAAATCTACCACAAACAAACAAATCAAGTGTCCTACAAAACAAAGTGGTATCAAAACAAAAAAACAAATACTATAAATAGTAATTTAAGAATCTTAAATCTATTGGAGATTATTTCCTGAATCCATGTCCTTGATTATTGATGGGGTAATCAGCGTACCACCCAAACGCGCCGTTGTCCCCAGTATGAGCCCCAAAGTCCATGTATTCCCCGAAATCTGGTGGCCTTTCAGCATACTGAGATATTTCGTCATTGCTAGCAGCTTGTTCTTGAGCCTGTACCTTTACTGGCAGAGGAGGCGGTGCCAGGGCTACAGCTATATAACAATATTAACAATTCAAATACAACATATTTTTTTCAATATATATATCCGGGTAGATGATGCTGTGATGGGTCATGTGCATTTTTAATTATTAGCAAAATTATAATAAGTATTAAGACTAAATTACAATGATCAAATAGATTGTTACGTACAAAGCGTCGCGAAGGCTAATGCGGCAGCCCGTAAGTTATGTGTAAGTTGAAAGTGGTTTACCATTGCGACTTTGCATAACATAAAATTGTTAGTTACGTAACGGACAATAGATGAAAGTTGCCACACAAATAGAGTACGGAGTACTAGAAAGTAAATCCTTTGTGCTCGTGAAAGTGAGAGGCACCGTGATTGATTGTGCCGATTGTCAAATTCATTGACATTTAAATACATAAGTACTATAAACGACGTAAGGCTTATAGATAATACGTGTAATTAGATACGTACTTTCTACTCGTTGCTTACGAAACGTAATAAACAAGTCTTTGATAACGCAAATATCATTGAAGAATTTATGAAAAATCGTAAAATTTTACAAAATAAATATCCAGTTGATGTATTCGGTAGTACCTGATTTAGCGATAATATGTATTTCTAATGAAACTCAACTTACTTCCTTGCTGGTAGTTCTGCAGCGGTATTGGCTGATAGTTGTCTGTATACAATGCTCCCGGCAACGGCGGTTCAAGGGTCTGTCTCGGGACCCGCCTCGCCCGTAACGTACTAAGGTCGACGAAAGCTATCTGATCCGCAGGCACCGCTATGTACGAGGGCATTGCGCTCACAACAGCCAAACATGTTGTGAAGATTAAGGGAAACTGTTAACAAACATTCATATTTAAATAAATACACAATCAAAACATTAATTCAAAGAAATATACAAATATAGTTTTGAAGCATCAAAAAAATTATCAAATAACTAGATCGTGTATAAAAAAATTATCTTACCGCAAGTTTACGAAATGAATTAATAGTAAAAAGTATTTTCTGACCCAAAATAAAATTAAAAAGTCACTGATTATTGATGAATGAAACTGAGTTGCTCTTGCAACACCCCCAATGTTCTGCTTTTTGTCGTAATAAGGAAAAAGAAAATTGTACGCGATCCTAACTAGTTTTTAAAATTGTCTCTCATAAAGTGCCTGGTTTCGTCCATATACACATAGCAACATAAACAGAAAACTCGACTAATTTATTCTAAATACATTATAATTGTGTTGTTTTTTATTTTATCGTAAATGCTATTGACGGGAAACAGTTGTCGGATCTGGAGAGATCTCGTTCCGGGATGTGTCCTTATCTAAGTTTGTATCTATAAGATATCGGGGATAATGAGAAAAGGTTTCCATAATGAAACTTGAATGTTTCCATTACCGCCCAAAAACCAAAGCTACCAATCATGTCAATTTCTGTGCTGTCTTGCACACGATATGCTTGCCGAGACCAGCCATATAGAAAGTACGGCATGTGTTCATGTTGTGTCATGGACTGTCTATGGAGTACCATGAAACATATCTTACCACATGGCGTCTATAGAAAGCGTGATTGCTGTATGTGTGTCAGTTTAGTAAGAGTGGTCACGGGCCGCTGCGCTTGCGCAACAACCGTAATTGGAGCTTGTACGTTGGTCGTTATTGTAATGTATTAGTGAACATTGTGATTTAAATCGTTATCAAGGTTCGGTAAACAGTACATTGAATTCATTATACGTGTATAAAAACTCCAAAACATTGCCCGGTTTAATTTTTTTGTTAATTACCTACGAGTTATTTTATTTTATTTTACGTTAAAAGACATTTAATAGATATTGTTACTGATGCCACAGCTTATGTGTTTGAAAGGATGTATTGAGCAACCGGAAATGCCTTTCCTTTGATATCGTCAGCGGCTTCATGAGATGCTGTTTTCTTAGTGTTCCTTATTACTCTTTACAAAGACTGTGTATTGTGAGTATATGTAAGTGCGTTTAGGCGAATGCTTATTCTTTAATGTTTTAAACGTTAACAAATTTACTACGCCCGCTGGGTTTATGGATGTAGTTATTTGATAATCGTTTCTAAAACCACCCACTCTATCTTACAATACCGCATCTACCTACACTATTGAAAACATTATAAATAGCCTCAACAAAAAACAGTTTTAATGAAAGTATAATATCCTTATAATTAATAAAGTATGTGATTTTAATTTTCGAAATATTTATCGTACCTTCATCATTCATTTTGTTTAATCTGATGCATTTTTCTTAATGTAACAAAATAGGAAATATAGAATGAATAACAGTATTAAATAAAAGAAAATTAATAACAAAATATTCGAATAAATGACACTAATATGAATTGGATTACTACGCGTATTTTATTATTTTTGAAAACTACACACTCCCGACGTTTCGGTTACTTTGCAACAACTGTGATAACGGGATGCGTGAAAAATATTCGAATACCAAAAAATAAATTACGAAATTGTAAAAGTGTCAGCATTCTGTTAACATTATGCCAAACAACTTTTTTATCTGTCATCGTTTATCGACATTACGATCGCTTTTTACAGATTGAAAGTTCTTTAATAATTGTCAAAAGCAACGTATCGAAAGTAATGAAAGTGTTATCAAAATTATTATTATTAATTTTGTTCTATTTTGTAATTTTTATAAAAAAAAAACAAAATTAAATTAAACACTTCATGTTTGCTACTGTACAGCCAATATGAAACCTCTGTGCTCTAAAAACATGATCTGTAAAATTCCCGTTAACCTTCATGAGTTCCGTGTCGAGTGAAAGGCTGCATTGCCAGTGCTTTGTGGACCGATCGAAGTATTAAAGACTTCCGAAACAATATCAAGGTCTCGTTGCCAAATCACTTTTACTCGTTTAAACCGGACCACGTGATGTCTACAATTACTTTCGAAAAAAGCTTTACAGTTGTAAGAATATGTAATTTAAAAAATATTTTTTAATCACTCTCGATTTTTATTCAACGGCCATCACTATCGGGGTGTTTATATGCGGGTGGGGCGATTTTTAACTTTCTCTGTTACAAAAGATGACAAATAGTTGGGACATTACATATTAACATGTATTTGATACAAATTTCTTACTATTTCAGTTAAAATGAGGCGTTATTAAGTTGTATATAAAGTAATGACGAAATAAATCTAACCCACAATTTACACCGAGTTTTAGCGCCATTATAATTCGATCAGAAATGTACAGTTCGCGGTAATTTATTTCAAATGTCACAACAGGGTTGTCATTACTCACGAATGCTGTGGCGAAATAATTTTGTACAATTTCAGTAAAGCCTTTTAATTGATTTTTACAAGCTTAAAATCATTATTATTATTACTTATTATTTCTGTTAAAATTATTTTGTTACAGTAAATTATTTAAACGGATTTTATTTATGTTTGAAATAAATGTTTTTGTGGAAATTGTTTCTATAATTTTTTTAATGTTTTATATTCAATATTACTATTATATTTCATTCTACCAGCACTCAAGTTAATTTTGTTTCCATTTTTTCTTTTGTTTACACAGAATTTGTAACAAAAACCTTGTAATAGTTTTTACGCCCAATTACTGCGCACCGATCAGTTTGATAAACGAATATAAAAAAACTTTGCGACCCGTTAAATTTTAACTACAGAAATTTTAAAACCTACATAGATTTTAATTATTTAAATTATAATTAAATAAAATGAGACAAGATTGCCTAGTAACTGTTTAAATTACTAAAGCATGCTCTACTTTTATATAATATATACATACATAAGTAAATATAATAATCGTAATATTATTAATTATAAAACTTACAAATAAACTAAATAAAAATCCATTAAATTAATACACAAAAATCCACTGACCATTATTTCACACAGCGCCCGCTATCTCACTGAGCTCGAATCGTTGTTGCTACAATTTTTATAGCTCTTAGTTTCACTTTCTACTCGGCCCAGTAAAACTTGATATACCTCTTAACAGTCTTCGAAGGTACAAAGACAACCCTCGCATACAAACTTGTACTTCAGCGGGGTTAGAAAGGTTGGCATTATGGTTTACGATTATGTATTACTTTCTTTCCATTTTTTTTTATGAAGTGACAGCTGTCAATTTTTATGTAACGAAATTTGAAGTTTCGTTCATAACCTATAGAAAATATATTCTTCTACTTTCTTACGCTAACCACAAACCATATGGTGTTCATTATAATGGCTTCGTATTCGTTATTATTTGAAACATAAAGTAATTTAGAGTAATGTTAAAATCGGATATCGGGGGGAGGGGGTAGATTCTGAAATTTGAATATTTTGGTACTTCTATGAAATGTATAAAACATCAATAGCCATTTAAAAAGAAGTAAAAAGGTTTAATGTTTATTTAAACATGTTTATCAATGATCAGAAATTCAATAATAATCAAATTAGTGACTTTTATTTTTTAATTTAGTTTCACTAAGTTTCTTGCAAAAAATTAAAAAAGTTATTTTGACTGAGAAAGTTTATGTACTTTAATTGCACAGTTTTTTTTTATAAAAAGGTATACTCAAGATAATAAATATTATTTTATCGGACAATCTGTAGAAGTTTTAATAAAATTAAACTTGAAATTTATCTGCTTGTAAATATAAAGTACTAAAGTAGTGTTATATACACGCTATCTAAACAACAGATAATATTATATTATTAATGTCAACTTAGTTTGACATTTGTACTTTTTAAAAGTACGCAACCTTGACTGAGTAAGAACAGCTGAATTTATACTTCCTGGTACTTTATACAAGCCAGGATACTGTATTATTAATTATTATTTTATTTTATTATGGAAATAAAGTACTAAAAAATGTTCCTTTAACATTTTGTATCTTGGACTCCATTGTTGGCTGCTTAATTTAATGTTTCTTTAGGGGTATAAGCAGTGTTTTATGAATATTATTCAGTAAGAAAAGATGGTGTGTGATTAAAAACCTTATATAGAGTTGTAAAGAGCTTCAGAAGGCAGAACATGAAATCCGATCTTGGTATACATAAAAATAAAAAGATTTCTTAACATAACGACAATGATATTACTTACTTACAGTAGACTAAAATTTGATAGCAATGAGATAAATATTTATGAATTAAAGTTTTCTAAAAACGAGATATCCCGGTCCGTATTCAACGAACATCCCGCCAAAATCTAGTTACGCCGCCATATTGTAACCTCAACGCCAAACAAACAGCTGTTGTTTGTTGCTTTCCTTGGCACATTAGTATAGATGGATTTAGTGAAATACATTATATTTATATATACTATAATAAGTATTTAAGAATCGACTTTTTTTATTTAATAAGAAAAAATCTTCTGTGAAACGTCAAAATATTTGAATTAGTGCTAGAATGATATGGTTAGTGTAATGGTTTTTTATTTTTAATTAATATCTTTGTGCATCAACAGTTTAATTCTTCGAAGATATATTTTTATAATTATTAGACATTTTATCTTTAAAAGCTTACCATTTTTTGTTATTCTTCATGTGTTATTAAATAAATATGTTTGTAATATTGACTAAATATGTTATCCATACCCACGCAAGGCCTCGTGACTTTTGTGGGAAGTATTAACGCCTACTTTGAAAATATTTATGGGTGAATAAATACCTAATGCAAGAATATTACTTAAGTTACATAATGAAGAAGTTTCAAATAGCTCCAGCAAGTAAATCGCTAGAACAATAAAGAGTATTACATGATGTATAAATTTAAGATCCATAAAGCATTTTGTTAAAACAATACGGAATACAATATAGTGCTTAAAAATGTTACTTATTGCTTTATATTTTTGTTATATATTAATTACCTTTGATAAGTTTGTATAAGTTCAGAATTACGCTTAAGAAAAATGTTTTTAATTTTATATCCATGCTGGGCGTAATATATAAAGCGGTTTCGGGTTTATAACTAATGCAAGCCGTTTACCTAGTTAGTAATAAACTACCGTTTGACTGGAGTCACGATTTAGACGTGTTAAAACATATTCACGTTAATAAATCATAAAATTTAACTTTTATAATTTAAAATAACTCGATTTGTTATTGAAATACGCTTTAGTATCTAACATAACTTCTAGAACGCTAAACATTATAACTAATACAACCTTCTTTTCATTTCAATGAAAGCTGAGTTCAATGACGTTGGCATTATTGTTTTAAACCTTGATGTTGACCTATTAAATAAAAAAAAATGTTATAAATACCTATTTTCATTTGTATTTCTATAACGAGTCAACGTATCAGAATTTCAAATTATATTTATTGTGACAGTTGATACATAACCGTAAATAAACGTGTTTAGTGGCTTGTTCTAAGCACGGTTAAAATGAACGAATGACTAATACTATACGGATACAATTCGTAATAATGATAGTTGTACATTATTTTTATAATTTATTTATTCTATCGCCTGTTTAATATACAATATCACGAATATAAACGAAATCGTAACAACAAAGAGAATAATTTAATATACGGATTAAAGCAAAGGTCGAAAGCGTAAGTATTTGTTTCATAAAAAACTGTATATGGTAAGTCATGCATTTAATTTGACCTTGACATATTTCTCTCCACAATGCGTTACTTAAGAGCAAAACGTATTCTCATATTAAGTAAAGTTTTGAGATAAAAGTTTTTCATTGCGGAATAAAGATTATGTGTTACACAATTGTTGGCTGCGTGAAATGAGTTTTTTCTACACAATGAGTTTGTAACACCGTTGATTAAGCTGTGGAAGTACTTTTAGTTTCGTTGTAATACACAACAGAAGCTAATGAGACGCTACTGGGAATTGCACACATCCGTCAAAGTTAAATTGTCAAATAACGACATAGATTACAATTAGGTTTATGTTTAAAAAGATAGAGATCGTTCAGAAACTTGCTATAAGCTTAA
>DVQP01002676.1:0-12107 GCA_018231745.1 Danaus eresimus
TTATATATATATATATACGCATGTGTGTGTATATGTGTGTATAATGGTAAGATTTTTTTTGTTTCATATAAAACCATTACATTACTGAATACGTAGTAAATATATATAAATATATTTTGTTTAGTAAACGTTTCGTTTCAACTTTTAGCTATTTTTAATTGTTAAATCCTTAATATATTATATACATAATTTTAAGAAAATCTTATAGTTTTTTCGTTTTATGGTATCCACTGATTTTTGTCTTGAAAAATATCGTTTAATATTAATGTCACATATATATAAGAATACATGATTGTCCTTATGTTTGTATGTCAATGTCATCAGGTAGCTGTAGTGGTTTGAAGAGTCTTCATACATACTATCAGGACTCCGTTGGTGAGACGGGGTCAGGTCAGCAGGGTGAGCTGTCATCCAGAAATATTATCAGATTTCTACGAGTTATTTTACTATTATTCTCCTCTCGTCTGTCCGTGGTGACGGTTGCTGCAATTAAACGAAACGTCGGGAGTACGTTGTTAAGATAAAATACGCGTAGTAATCCGAAAAATATTAGTTTCATTTAAATGTATACTTGTGAAAGTCTTAAATCTCATTATTCATGTAGTTTTTAACTTACAGTTTCATATCCTATTGAAATAAATGTGAGGGTGTGTGAGGATGTATGTACATTTGTCGCTCTTTCAAGCATAACTACTAAACAGATTTCGATTCACTTCACAGTAACGTAGCGGTGACGTGTGAATTAGACATTTATATTAATTTATCCCGGAATACCGCATGTTTTTAGCATGGAGTGACCTCAGACTATACTGTCTCATGATTCTCTATCAAGGTAATTGTAAAATTTACTCGAACGAAGTCTCGGAAAAGAACTGGGTTGTAATTTTTTTTTAATGTCAAAAATAATATTGTCGAATACAAAATTTCGGACATTATTATAATAATTTATATTTCATTTCACAACTCGCACAAATAAAATATTAATTGTAAAATATTAATTCTGATATCTAAATGGTACTCATTTTAACCCGTCATACGTACTTTAAACTATTAATGAGATTTTATTTTTAACCTTACGTACATTAATAGTTTGTTCTTATTTAAATATTTCTTTGAGTATAAAAACAGCATTTTAAAGTTATATTTTTAAATAAAGAATTATCATAAGTATGAAGGGTCTTTGATATGTCATAAATTTTCTTAGAAATGTGAGATTTTTTTTTTTAAATATATGTATTTTTTGTTTTTATTTTATGGAATTTGTTAAAAATTTTGGCTTGTTTGGTGTATTGGATTATAAATAAAATTTAAAATTCAAAAATTATGGAAAATAGTTTCAGCAAACGTTATTGAAGGATTCTTACAATGATTTTTTTATTTATTTTTTGTTCTATAATAAAATAATAAACATAGTAACTGTAGACAGAGCGAGCCTCACTTTGTTGTTTATTATCTGCATATGAATTAATAAATAATAAACAAATATAAGATAATTCAGATACAAAATTATATATTTACATTTCTATAAACTAATCATTAATATTAAAGGTTCTCGTTAAAGCTTTCCGTCCCAGAGTGAGACTGAAAATAATATATATATTTTTTTCCTTAATTATATTAATTTAAGTTTACATCATAAGTCTCATTGAGACAAGTCGTTTAAATAAACTTTGGGACTAAATATACTACACTCACGATCGGGCGTTTATTAAAAAGAAAACAATTTATAAACGAGTGGAAAAACATGTGGCTAGGTTGACCTCAGTGTTAAATTAACTGGCGGTTAAACAACGATTAACAGACAGCGGTAATCACTGCCCCCGTAGGACGAAAAAATAAAAACACTCACTGTGGAAATGGACTTTTTTTTCTTTGGAACAAATTTATAATCCTACCTGAATTAAATAGCTATGTTTTTGTAATGTGTCTTTGCGTTGTTATTATTGAAAAGCGCTTTATTATTTTTTTGCACAATGACCGAATATTCTAATGATATGTAAAATGTTGACGGTACTCCCCGTACACAGCTGAAGATTCCGTCTCCATAAAAGCTGTGCCGATGTTCATACAATAAATCACTGCAAAGCGCTTTAAAAAAACCTTCCATCCCCTAATGAAGACTAGCTCGAGGGGAGTTTTTTACACCACGTCGTTATTTCCTACCGGGAATTGTTTACGCTAATTCAGAAATAATCGCTTAATCTGAGGCTTTTCGGCGTTTTCAGGAACTTTTTGATATAATTATTTCATACTTATTGATGTTCAACATGATTTGTATATATATATATATATTTAATAGGCTACATCACAACTGCTATTTCTAAAAGTTTAAGATAATTTTTGGTTAGAAAAAATTAGTGATTTATTAATTACAGGACTAATTAAATTTCTTTAACATATCGTTAATAACTTCAAACACCCAGACAAGTATAATATTATTAGGAATTAAATGTGTTAATATTTAGAAGTTTATTCCTAATGAAAAGTAACTTATAAGTAACTTATAAATATTATTAAAATTAATTTTTATAGCTTAAAATTATTAAACTAAATTGTATTAGGAAACCTCAGTAACAAAGTAGAAAATCAGAAGGTAATAAATTATTTAGTACATATTTCAAATTCTTACTGGATGCTTATTAGGAAAAAGGCGGTGCAGACTTCATAATATTCTATTCAGATATTTGAATATATATTTTGTTTTTCTATTGGACAACAGGTGGCTCTATCAGCAAAAGATCTAAAATTCATTTAGTTGTTTCAATTTAAAGTTATAATGAGTTATTGAAAATGAACTTGGTAAAGACATTTTTTTTATTATTATTGTATGACCTTCATCGTGAATAATATTTTACTTCTCGGCAATAGATGGGTCTGTTGCTTTCATGGCAGTTCATATAACATCCATCAGAGGCGCTGTAAGCAAAACAAAAGAACTGAAAACATCTGACCCAATTCAATATTCATTTCGCATTGAGCTGCGAAAACAAAACAGAAAAAGTCGCCCCTCAAACCCATCTCACTTACAAGCCAATGAAGCGAGCAAATAAGCGAAAAATCCGCTCGTGGAAAAAGAGATAAATTGAAAAAGCGGTAAAGGAAAAACGCGGCAAAAAATACGTCATTCAGTGATGTTCAGTCGCGTGGCGTGTAATTGCAAAAGGTCGGGAAAAAAATATTGTAAAGTTTGAACGGTCTTTCTGAGTTGGGTTCCGTAGTGTCCTTTTAACAATATTTTTTTTAACGAACTCTAATCTAATTAGAAAACTAATGCGACTGCATCATAAGATTAGATATATATACACCATTTACATGTACTTGAATAACTCACAGCTATTCACAATCGCACTTATACATGTAATTAAGTTAAATTACGTGTAATTTAATTTATGTCGGTGATAAAATTTATTTGTTTATATTAGAGGAATTCCGTAAAGATCTCTAGTATATAAAAACGATCCACGAGGGGAAATGAGAATGGCATTGATATTGAAAACCTTTTAAAAAACTCTTGCCGTCAACTTGTATCACGTTCATTTTGACAATTTCATCTGTTTTATCACAATTTACATGGCCCGTTATATTTAAATATTCAAGCGACAATTTTTAAGGTAACAGGATATAAAGTTATATATTTGATAATAATTTGTCTTTTTAATAGTGATTAGGTAGGTAGGTATTTTATTGTGTAATGCGAATATTACGGTCTCATTAGTTTCAATCATATTTTTTTTATTAATATTCGAATAGTCTAGCTACTCCGTAAGAGGTGGCAGTAGAGGAGTTATAATATATATTAAGAATAATTATATAATAAGTTTATGTGTGAAATACAGAAAAAATGTTTAAATATAATATTATAAAAAACTATTGAGATGTTTGAAGAAACTACATATCACGATTCTAGTACCGCTATTCAGTACTAGATGGCGTAGCGACTGAATTATTCCCTAGTCTTATAAGGAATAATTTAAGTACTTTTAATAAAATCATTTCATTATATCAATAACTTATACTTGAAAATTAAATTTGATATAAAATAGTTTTTCTCATACAATAACACGGCAATTATAAAAATTCTTAAAATTCTGGAATTTAAGTTATTTTTTATTTTCTATTTACATTAATTATAATTAAATACAAGGTGATATTTTATTGATTGTTGTCACAATCGTTTTAACTATTGAATCACTTGTCCATTACAAGTAAATTTGCATTAAAATTTAACTTAACAATAATTGCACGTACTTGCATTCCGATAGGAAAATAAAATTATGAACTGTTTTGTTTTGTTACATTAATATAATCGGAATAATGTTTTGAATAGAGTGGTCTGAGTTGTTTTTATCGGACGTCAGCTTAGTTTAGACTCTCCCTCGAACGAGTTGTGAGAAAACAAAGTGGTTTTCCGTTATGTGTGATAATCATTGATATATTCTAATGTCGCCGCAAATCTTGTGAATGAGCCTGTTTCTTAATTTTAACTACAGACCTTAGCTTAAAAAATATTGCTCAAGCATTATCAGCTTGTATTTATAAGCTGCTATGGAAATAATAATTTCAAATACTGTATGTGTGTATGTAACTCAAATACTAGAAAATTACCAAATAATTATATCTTATTTGTAATAATAATATGATTTATATTTTAAGCGTATACATAGGTTATTTAGTTAAGACGTCAGACATCACTTTAAGCCGAATAAAGCAGCTAGGTTCCGATGACAACTAACTAATCATAATATTTTTTTTTTATATATAAAAGTGGAATCCTTCTAGCGATATCTTTCGATTCGTCGAGACGGCACTAATTTCTAAATAAACCTCTCGCTGGATAAAATTGAAAACCGGGATGGAAAAAAGAAATGAATCCGCCCGCCCGGGATGAGGGAATGTAGGGAAAATAATTAACGGAACGAGACGTTACTCAGACATTAATATTAAAAACTTTAATGAAAAAAAATATTAAAACAGCCTTTGGATTTCATCCTCAGCTTTAGGATGGACAGAGAAACTTTGGAGCTGTGTTCATTATATAAATATATTATTAAAAATACGAACATATAATATAAGGAGCGGCTCTATTTTTTTTTTTTATAAAACATGTATATTTTATACATTCGTCTCAATCAATTTTAAAATTAAAGTATATAATGTAAATAAAATTGTATTGTATATATATGTTTATTATTTAATTAATCAGAGCTTATATTTCATAGTCTCATACAAACACACAAGCTCTCACTCCAAATTGAGAGTCCATATTAATGATAAATTCTATATTAAGCTTTTCCGTAATATTTTTTAACAACTAGACAATATAACTGCCAGGTTTTCCGTCGGGATTGTAGGTATATAAAATTTTCTTTTTACGAAAATAAATATTATAATCCCCGGATTCTCCAATTACCAAGGGGTGACTTGGATGCCGCGGGGGGGAGGGGGGCAGGTGAGGGCGGGGGGGGGGTAGCTTTTTACCCTTTTTCCTTTACGTCCAAATTAAATACGGTAAAAACGCATTCTTTGTTACGTTAGACATCGTAATGATATTATAATTTCATAAGCATTTTTCCTTTCACTAGAAAACAGAATTGAAAATAACGTGATTATGTATTTTTTTTTAGTTTTTCCTCCCGATGGCAACCGATCTGGGTCATTGCTCTGAAAGTTTGAATTCAACTGAACTGTACCTACCGGGTACGGCCAGGTACATCAAGGTGTATACACGAGGGCTTCAAGTCTGAAAGCTTTTAACAATTAGGCAAAAAACAGAAATTATCTCCTAAATTCACTTACAAGAGCACAAAAAGTAACAATGGCTCTCCCTAATATAGTCTAAAAATGCTCTTAGCCCCTCCCCCCGAGGGTGACACCCTTGTGGGGTGACACCCTAGGGGGTGATTTTTGCAAGGGATGCTTTCTTGTACCTGTGGGTTATGAGGAAATAATATTTTTAACGTAAGTAGATTTTAATTTTAATTATATGAAATTTATAAATGTATGCTTCTTTCGTAAAACAATTTCAATTAAAACGTATATAAAATGTTAATATCATGATTATCTGTTATAAAATATTTCATACAATAATAATAAACATACAAATAGTATACAGTATTTAAAACCTTAAAATCCAATCGTTCTAAGACACCGGAACATTCAAACATATTTCTTAACAAACAAAAAGTATTAAAGCGTGTAACAACTCTTTGAATATAATAATAAGGTGCACATAAATCCTCTTTATATCTAAACTTTTTAAATGCGACTCTAAAAATATGGCGCGGGGATGAACGATAAGGTACAATTTATAGAAACGAATCTTGTGCCAGAGGCTTTCGCCGTCTGTGGCCGCCATTACCGGCTTACTATATATAGAGAGGGATTTTTATTTAAAAAAAAATCATATACCATATTCACATTTGTATGTATCTCGCTTAATATAATAAGTAATAATAATTTTCCATTAAACTATTTTATAAAATCAAAGAACATTTCTTATAATACAGTAGTATATAAAAAACATCTTTACTATCAAATTCTTCTTAATTAATCATAAGATAATTCACAACCAATGTAATGTATTTTAATATAAAAGTCCGTCTCCGTAACGAGTTAACTTTTTCCGTCCCTTTGTCTTGTGAGCTGTATTTTTTCTCCATAATATTTTCATTTTATATCATTTTCCTCTTATGGAGGAGGGATAATAAAATTTTCAGGCCCCATTCTTATTTATGGGGTACGGTTAAACCTGAATATGTTCTCTTTTAGTAATGAGTTAAATTATTAGGGTTGTTTTTGAGATTGCCGGAGTTTTTTTCTACCTTCCCGAGCTTCTGCTCGTACGAGATAAGTGTCCGGGCGATTGTCCGTATTCGAGTTTTATATTCTCTTTATGGATTGCTTAACATACGTCATTATATCTGGTACGTGTTGATGTTCTGACAGCTTTATTTTAATACATTTAAATTTCGAACAAATATAATAAAATTATGACATTAAGTTAACAGATTAATAAAAAAACATATAAAACCTCAATCGGAGTAAAAAAAAGTAACGTTCCAAATTTAAACGAAGACAAAAATACAATCTTCCGAAGCGGGCGAGGGAACTTAACGTTCTAAAAACAGCAATTTAACATCGAACAATGAACGAAACAAAAACACGACACTCGCAACATTACGCTCGAAATTACTCGGCTTAAAAACCATTAATAACATTCCACCCCCCAAAAACTCCTTGGCGGTATTTTCGAGTTCCCGTTTAAAACTGTAGAAAAACACCTCCAGGGGGTGTCGGGGGGTGCCGGGGGGTGCAGGGGCAGTCTAAAGAAGAAGAAATATGGATCAATAAAGAAATAGCGCTGTGTCCAATCGTGGCACCGGCTAGCACGCACACAAAGACGGGAGCGCGTACGTACGCTCACATTTATTCTTACAGATGAAAAATGCTATATGTGTGTGTGACGCTTGTGTAACCGCAAGAAAAAATCGCGGGAGCTTAGATAGGGCTTTAATTAGTGGAGGTTTGAGATTCACTTTAAAAATTATATACGATTGTTAAAATATCTTTTTCTTTTATCTTTACAACTATAATGCTCGTTCTTTATTATTTGAATTTTTCTATCTTTCCGTTATCTTTTAGGTTTTGTTAGATATAAAATTAATTATTTCATTAACTTTTAATGTAATATATTTAATTTGCGTTATATTTTTGTTTGCTTGTAATGCTCCTAATCTAAAATTCTCGATTTCTCAAATCTTTTGCTTTTCTTATACAACTAATGATATTTTTTCATATTATTTTCACGTAATATTTACTATATTTCTCATACATAATATTCTAAATTATCCAAAAAAAGAATCTCGATAGTTTCATAAACAGAGAAATCTTGCCAAATCCGCAGCTCGGGGCGAAAATAATGCGACGTACATTAAAACAAAGATAAGGTTACATTTGGCAAAAAACATAAATTTGGTAAAACATTGCAGCCTGCATTACTCTACTAACTTATAATATATTAAATATTTACTCAGAAATAAGTTAGTTTTCTTTTTATATAACTCTAAGTATTTATATAACACGACAAATACAACATAACCTACCATCATAAAACATCATGAGGCTGACATAGATCATGATAATTTTGTTATCGTACATTCAGCGTGTTTGAGATTAATATTTCTGAAATTTTAGGAAGAACGAGAACATATAAATAACATATATATGTCGAATTTTCAATCAAATAACATTAGGATGTAATAATACTTTATAAGTAAGTATAGCCGCAGAACGGGCACAAGCGATTCAATGGCTCACAATGAACTTAAGAAATATGTAAAACGAAACGCCCGCCGCGACACACAGACAGGGACTTGAAATTATTATATTATATATATATTAACATTTCCTATAAAACAATTCTTAATATTATTTTGCGTTTATAAATTTTGATAACCGTTGAATCAATTATATATATACGTATATATTTTTAACAAATATATCATTAGCCTCTCAGTGTTTTAATATTAAATATTTGTACGGTAATCTATTAGTGTATATAATATTTAATATTCTCATATTATTTCTATTCGAGTCCGCACCATCACAGTCCGTGGTAGGAGGAGGTTCGTCCAACACAACGCTCCTTTTTAAGTTCCTCGTGAACAGGGGCTGCCAACATTTTTTATTAAATAAAATAATATATAATATATTAATTGGTTTACTGAATGTTAAATGTATAATATAATTGATTGTTTATATCATGGGAATTGTTGTTCAATTGAAATTAAATGTTAAATAAAATAGAAATACAATCACGAATTATTTAATTATACTTATATTTTAGTTGTATTAAATATATATGTATGTATATTTTGTTATTATATATTCGAAAGAATGATTAAATATAAATGTAGCCGACCCCTGGCCAAGAAGGTGTGAGCGGCGCGTTGCCTCAAGAATGCTACAATTTTCCAGAGTTTTCCATTTCTCTGCCCCCACCTCACCCCCACCACCCCGGGGGGAAAAAAATGGTGGACGTTGCTTAGCAACGGGAGAGTGTTCCGTTACTTCATTTAAGTTCCGCTAGTTGAGTTTGATTAAGTGATATTCGATTACAGTTTGTTTAGAATCAGATATTAAACGATCTGGTGTTTTTTGAACAGCCTGTATAGTAAACACATTAGGTGACATATCATTTTTTGATCACCCTGTACGTTGTATCATTATCTATACGTACACAACTCTACATCTGATAATTAAATTTCCTTCATGAAAATATATTAAAGCACGCCCGAATACGAAGTCCGCCTCTCAACTCAAATTTTCTCAAAACAAATCCTTACTCTGTAAGAAATAAAAAAAGTACTACCAGAGGAGCCTACATACCGAACTTGGCTGACATGCAAAAACCAATCTTATTTAAAAGACTTAAAGCTGAAGTTAATAATGAATATGTAGCATCTCATCTTAAAATATGAATTGTTAAGACAGCGTAAGTAAAATTTCAATACAAAAGAAATTTAACCTAAAACTAGAGTTTCGGAAGTTGATATTTGCTTGAATTTGTTTGGTAGTTTCGTCATTTAATCTATATAAAGTACAGGCCGTTCAAAGTGTCGGTGAGTTTCCCCGAGTGGCGCCCCCAACTTCTTTGCGTCGTTAATTTACATTTTAAATTGCACTTACATAGCAGAGGCGACTTGGATGTTTTGTAGAGTCCGTACCTATAAGTAGGTCTGTGTAAAGTTAGCTTTCTTGTATATAAAGTAGGATAGGCTTTTAACGCGACTCGCCTTGTTTAATATAACCGATTAAATTGTACGGAGATTTTAAAGAAATTGTAGTCAGTCTCAAAAATTTACCTTTGATAAAGGAGCACAAGAATATTGGATATACATTGGATTACAACATTCAAAGTCATTTGAATACTTTTAGATATATTCTCATAACTATTCACTGACTTTAAAACGTATGAAATTTGTTCAAATACATCAAAAACATTTATTTTGAATCTCACTAACAGACAGAAGAACAAAAATTGTATTAGCCTAATTTAAACCTATCTCACAAAAACCACGCGAAAATTGTGAAAAATCTTGCAACAAAACTCCAAGATGCCGGAGCTAGAATACCCTGGTAAAGTAATTTAATAATAAATCATCAGCTCGAAAATCACAAATCTTCATATGATTTACGAGACGGGAATCAGAATAAAAGAGACCCATTCATCACACTTAGACCATTGTATGCAAAACTAATAAAAAATATACAACAGGTGGCAATATTTATAGATAATAAAAGTATACAAATCGATTGATTTCACTTTCAAAATCAACGACTTCCGCCCCACGAACATCAGCTATCGATAAATGAAAGTCATTCTCTATAAACATTCAAACTACCCCGAAATAAAGCCTTATTGTTTACTAATACGATTCATTTTTGAACACCCCGTATTACGTCACAGATATTGCCTGTTGACAGCTGTCAAAGAACATATGGACTTATATATAGACTTATTGTGATGGTGTTAAGGTTCAAAATGATGTTTACTTTTTTTTATTTAATTCCTATACTTAATATTCAATAAATGGCTTGTCTTCGCCACCCCGTTAACGAAGGATTTGTTTACAAAATACAGATAATAAATATATCGTTGTTGAGCTTATTTTTATAAATGTTAAAATATCGAACCCTTTAAATAATCTCCACTTCTTTTATAATATTGTACAATATGTTTCTATCATAAAGCTGATGATTATTTTTAATATAAAAATAAAACATAATACTGCCTCTCAGATTTACTCGTAAATAGAGTCTTTTATAATCTCTCTGGAAACGGTATTTCTTTCTTAAGTTTCGTATAAATTTGATAACAAACAAACTAACAATAATATTAGTTATATATATTGGTGTACCGTACATGTATCTGCTTGTATGTCGGTATGCGAGCGGAAGTCGACTGAGTGGGAAGAATTCGCGAAAACACCGACGAATTATTGCAGACTTACACAGATATGCGGTATAGACGGAGGATATTATGGATACTAGATTAGTATGGTGTAGAATAAGTAGTACGATGGGCTACTGATGTAAGCTCTCTATAAGTTTGTATCTACACTACACACAAAAGCGTTACTAATTTGTCATTCAATAACCCACTTTAATAATATTGTATAAAAAAAATATTGACTGAAAACTATTAACGTTGGGAACATAGTGTGACGAAGCTTGTGGTAGTATTTTGATAATATATTTTTATGATAAAGTAAAAAAAGACACATATGTTTCACAACGTAAAAATATATAGAGTGAGTGGCCATTAAATACAGAATCTCCTTTGTGTGTACACAGCAGTTCTAATGTAAGATTTACACCGGTTATCCGGAGAGGAATAGTTAGCTCGCTGGCGGATATCCGGTGACGTCACACTAAAAATTTGCCTCACAAATTGTTGCGGCACAACCGGGGTATTTGGAAACTGGCTTACATTAGAACTTAGTCGAATCGATTCTACACTTGAGTTAAATAACCGCAGTTAAAATTTTAAGTATAACTGTAGATGACATTAAACTAAAAAATATATATTTCAACATGTACCGTATTTTTTTTTAAATAAAATCATTAAATTCTTTCATAGAGTATCTAACTTTCAAAATCATATTTGTTTTTATTAAAAAAAATTATCAACAATATTCAACGGCGTTTTCGTATTAAAAAACTAGCAATAAACCGCATGCGTATAACGTTTTATTAATAAAAGCCAATGCATTTGACATCTGCTGAAGGTGGCTACAATAAGGAAGGGTCAAGCGAACAACTGGCCGGATCTAGCCGGTTCCGGAATTAACCGGTTTGAACTAGACAACGGACACCATGATAGCATGTGTTTTGGGGACTTAAATCTTATTTAAATTATATATATTTTTAAATAAATTTATTTTGGCTTTAAAAGCAGTAGATAGAATTAGTTAATTTGGCAGAGCTTGTGATTTTTTGATACGTGTAAAAAATTTTCGAACATATTTCCGATGAAATCCAATAATACAAACACGTATTTTCTATATAGTAACATATATATTGAAGTGCAAAGACTATCACAGGAC
>DVQP01002677.1:0-12105 GCA_018231745.1 Danaus eresimus
TAATATCTCGTTAACCTTTACATTGCTTGAACGAACCTGACAAGTGAGTTAAAAACATTCATAGTTTAATAACTATCACGTCAACATGGACTAACTAACTAACTATGACTTTTGGTATTATTTTATTTATTGTTATAAATCTGTAGGCCATATAGTAATACAATGCCTGGAGCCAGTGTCGACTGAAGGATTAACGGCCGATGACGTGCCAGAACTTATCAAGAGAGTTCACAGTCAAATGGAAAAGACATACAAAGAACTTACAAAAGAAATTGTTAGCTCTCTACCCTCGGACTATCCGCATCCAATAGTTAATATGTAGTTTTAAATATATCTTAGATACATAAGGTGTATATAATAAGGATTTATTAAAATATGTGATATGTGATTATATCATTGTTTTATAATCCCTTACTTTGTGGTATTATAAAAACATTATAACAATAAAAACTATTCATTACGAACACTATTTATATGTAAATGATATTTTTTTACATGACAATCCTTTTTTTAAGTATTTAATGTTATAATCATGATTGATGTCGTATTAAAAATATACCTGTGTATGTAACTTTTATATCAAATGTTTTATTTAGTGGACCTGACATTACATTTTTTGATATAAATACCTAATATTTACTTTTGCAATATCATAATGTCCAAAATGTGTTATGTAAAAAAGTTTTATTACCGGTATAGAATATTTTGGCTTTATCTTTAGTGTTAAAACGTCTCCTGGTCTAAACAAAGTTCTAGATTGAATACCGGTTCTAAAACCTTTGTACGTTCTGCATAACCGGGTTGTTTAATTAAGAAAAGTTTTTTTTTTATTTTTAGTCAAATTAGTAAATATTTTCTCATCGCTTTGAACTCTTTCGCCTCTGCAAAGACTAAGGAAATTATGACGTTATTATAGAGCGTGTTTATCGAACTTGATACCCAGAATAATTATTACTTTAAAAAATTGAGCATTACACATATACTAAATTTAGTCACGGGTTACAGGCGTTTCAAGACTTTTATAATAAGTTAAAGTCTTAGTTGATTCCTTGATTATTTTCAAGGAATCGAACATGAATTCAGTTTTAATCTCTATCAAGGTCAACAATTGTATTAATTGAGATCTTTTAGTCTCTAATATTATGTCAACTCAATCGTCGTTCAAGAACAGCAAAGTGTATAGAGCAAGAATCGTTCAGAATTCAATTTGCAATGATCCTAGTTTCAATTCTAAACAAAAATCTGATTCCTTATCATCTTATCGATTTATCCGTGTGGTTCTTTTGACAAAAATAGTTATATATTACCGACTAATTTTATATCTTCCTCCATACTTTTATTTTCAATATCATTATAACTTATCCTTGATCTATAACAACCTACAAAAATAACTTTTCCTTCACTATGAATAATCGAAGCAAAAATTAAGAATATTGACTATCTAGTTGTAATTTATAAGCAAGGGATTCTGTGCTGGTACCTACCAACTACCTACATCTAGTTGTACCTACTTAGACATAACCAAGTAGCCAAACAAATATATAATTAAAAAATGAATTTTAGTTTAGCTTTTTTTAATATTGGTGTAAAATCAAAAACCTTAAGAATAAAAATTAATATTTTCACGACATAACTTTAATTTCAACATATTGTCATAAGTATGTCCGGGTGCTAGCGCCAGCTGGTGGTGATATAAGAATAACTGTACGTCAGCCCGTCAATGTCAGTAATAATTGTTTAACTTCAAGGTCCTTGCTTGCAAAATTAAATGAAAACATTTCTTCGTTAGCATAGACACGGATGTTTTTCAATAATTTATATTTATTCCATATCAAAAAAATATTATCTTCCTAATGAACTGTATTTTAAGTAAGCTCCATATTTATATCATCTTAAATTTTTAAGGAATATCAGTCTTTCAAAAGCTTGTTGATAAAGCTTTTGAACTGCGGACTTCGTATTTGAAAAAAAAGTAAATTTCGTACAATAACTTAATCAGTCTTTTAATTATTCATATATAATTAATGTTAATAGTCTAAAAAGGCACTGAAGGTGAACAGCTTTATTCTATATTCGAGTATAAGTTAAAATAGTGAAACCTACGTATCAGTATATATTTTTATCTGCGTTGTTACGCTTGTCGTTGTCAAGAGGTATTGTCTTTGTATTTTAAAATTAACAATCTACATAGTATTGAGTTCAGTAGTGTTCAAACAAATAACAGGTTCAAACCGGGTTTTAGCGATGTATTTACTTTTTAATTCCGCCTTTTTATGAAGATTATTTAATCAATATTTAATTAATAATTTTATATAACAACCCGAACGTACAGTGTTGTTTAGTTCGATACATTGATGAAAGAGTAAATAAAATTCCAAATATAGGTATATAAAAAAAAAATAAACAATATATTTTTCGGCAACCTTAAAACATTTTTAACTATGCAGTTTTGCTGTTAGCTAACTCATATATCAAATTACTGTAATTTATTGATTGAAGTATTGAAATATAAGTATTCTATTAAAATGTGGGATAAAGTTATATACGTTTTTATGATAACTGTTGCGACATATATATTAAAGCAACTCTTTTCTGAAACTCCAAACTATGTCAAGTTTCAGTCAAAATTTTTAGTATTTTACATATGGGCCTCAGTTGTGTCTTTGTTCTTGATGCCATTTTTTGTGTTTACTCCTAAAAATGTCAAGAATTCACTGTAAGTATAATTTGTTTCATTTATAGTTTTGTTAAATAGGCTAGAGAAAAACTTACCTTAATTTTTCAGTTTTGGGTCACAAATAATAAAGCATGTAACAAAACTAATAGAGGTAAAGTGGCATTTAAGAAATGGCAAAGTTCTGTCTGAGGACAGAGGAGCTGTAATTATATCAAATCACCAATCATCTATTGATATACTGGGTAAGACTTTTTAAAAAATCCTGCTTTTATAACAACAATATTTAAAATTAACAGGAAAATAAACAGCTACATTTGTATAATACAGTGCTACACACTTATAAAAAAAATATAGATATATGTATTACTAAAATAGTAAGTCTTATAAAATATTGATGTATAACAACTCAATAAGGAATTATAGTTGCATTTTTTAACATTCGCTTTTTTAGTAGTAGAATTAGCTTGTTTAGTTCTAGAATAAATAATAATAAAAAATGTTATTAATTACCAAAGATGCATAATAGAAAAAATAACACCTATATTTTAACTGTGATTCTATTTTCAGGTATGTTTAACATTTGGCATGTAGCTGTTAAAATAGCGGCTGTAGCAAGGAAAGAACTGTTCTATGTATGGCCGTTTGGTCTAGCAGCGTACCTTGCTGGTGTTGTGTTCATTGACAGAAATAATTCTAAAGATGCATACAAAACACTTAAGGCCACCTCCGAGGTCATGATCAAGAATAAGGTGAATAAGTTACTTCTCTATAATACATACTCTACTCGAATAAAATAATGTTCTATAAGAAGTGGTAATTATTATATATTGGTATATTTAAGTAGCTCAAAGTATATAGTTTTTATTGAATATGAGATTGTATATAAACGTAGATTACGCTATGCGAGTATTTAATTCCAGTTGTGTACACTTGCATGCATCTGCATAATGATTAAGTTTTGAACATCAAATTAAGGAAAAAGCTTTGGATTCTCTAGAAATCATTAAAAAAATCAATTAATGTATTTCTTTTCTTAATTAAAATGATTTAAAATTATGTCTGATGATTGTAAATTATGATTCTTAATTAGATAAAATTGTTGTACTGAGTCTACAGTAATGAGTTATAATGTTAATTTAAATGCAGGATAGCCAGAAAAATATTTTATGTTAAAGAATTTGTATTTAGTAATTCATGAATTTAATTACCCACAAATAATTTCCTTAAAATATATCATAAACACGAAAATCCATTGATGAAAATTCAAACTATTACATAATTATAATTAACTCAATAAGAAATATTCATTTAAATGTAATTTTAAATGTAAAATACCCCGATCTTTATTTTTACAGACAAAAATCTGGTTATTCCCAGAAGGCACGAGGAATAAAAATTTTACATCATTGTTACCTTTTAAAAAGGGAGCATTCAATATAGCTGTGGCCGCACAAGTACCTATTATACCAGTCATCATATCTCCATACTATTTCATTAATACAAAGAAATATATTTTTAATAAAGGTCAGATATATTTTTATCTAATCTAAGAAAACTTTGATATAAATATTATTAACAATTATAGTTGGATTATTAGAAGTTTACAATTATTTTATACAATACAATACATTGCAATGTATTGTAATTACTTATAAGATAATAAGTTTTAATAAAAAAGTAATGATGTTTGAGTATACATACACTATACAAAACTTTAAATATTATAGTACTTATTAACCAACCGCGAATCACATGAGTGTTTTTTATTACCTAATATTCCACATACATTTAAGAATATGTTAATATTTTCATAGAAAAGCTTTTATATGATATTTCTAGGTCACGCTATAATGCAGTGTTTAGAACCAATACCAACAAAGGGTCTGACGATGGATGACGTGCCACAACTCAAAGATAGGGTCCAGAATATAATGGAGCTGGCTTACAAGGAACTTTCAAAAGAAGTCTTGAGTTTATTGCCGCCTAATTATCCTTTAGTTGGTCAGGACTGATTTTTTAATTATATCTCATAGTATAAAGTTTCAATGAGTGTGTAGTAGACCTTATCTATCAGTTACTTCTGTATAAGTGCACTTTTTATTGCCATTTATATGTATTTTGTAATTTTTATAGTAATGTGATTATTATAGGTTAATTATTATAATACAAATTTACCCATCTCTTGATTTTTTTTTAATATTCAACTCTATTATTAAAATATTCTACTTAAGTTCATTTTTAAACACCAGATGGTGTTGTTTAGTTATTATATATATTAATTATAACTATCTAGACCTAAGAATGTATGCTTCATATCCATGTCTTATTTGTAAGAAAGTGTTTTACTTCAATATTCTGTGAGTGTGGATCTTATAAAAGTGACTTTTATAAATTTATAATGCATATACAAGATATTAATATGTATCTTCTTGAAATAATAAATTGTATCGATTTTTTTTAATGACCCATATATATTATATTATAAATGGAAACATAAACAAAAATATTAAAAACTGTGATAAAAAAAGATATGATTGAATTTAGATTTCATTTTCAAACTAGTCCTTTAATATTGAACCTTATTTGAAAATTAATGTTAGAAAAAAATGTGTTCTATTTTTAAAAAGTTTGATACCGACTATTGATATGTAGTGTTTGTATTCCAATATAAATGTTTAAACTAAAATAATTCACCGGATCTTAGAAAGTAATCAATTGCACAATGCAATGAGTTCTAAGTGAAAGGTGCATTGAATACTAAATTTTTTTACGTCATGTATGTATCCATCAGTATTTCGAAAGTAATTGGGCTGTGGAATAATTACGAATGTTTTGTTAAGAAAAACGTGATTTATTGTTTTTACTTTTATGTGATATACTTTGTGTTTTATTGTTAAGCCATTCAAGAACAATGTATTGTGAAATGTGTTTTGATGTTGAAACTCATTGCAATTGTACCGAACTTGTACAGTGGTGACCTCTGTTGTTGAATAACTTGTACGAAATGTCTGAATGTTTAAATGATCTTAATTTATACATCCAACACTATTAACGTTGAGTGATGTTCTAGAAACAATATTGTTTTCGATCACATCGTTATGATGCATAAAACCTTTTTGTCGCCAATTACCTCTATACTTAACGACCAATTTATGGCTCTAGATTTTTATTATGTATCCGGCATACGTGCAAATAATATTAAATTTATAATGAGAATATTTACTCTATTATAAGTATATATATGAATTTTATTTATAGCACAACAGACGGATTATTTCGTGCAATTTACTTTTTATATGGCAATGAACATTTCATGAATGGTCTCTGATCATTGTCGTTTTTATAGTCATTTATAAATGAGAAAAATTTAAAATATTTAGTTAGTAATTTATATGTATATTGCCAAAGAGGGCCCAGTATTGTCTTGTATGTTAGTATTTGATGTTTATGAATTCTTATGATTTTATTTTTAGTCTTTCAACAATGTATTCTTATATGTCTCGGAGTGGTAATATTATTTGTAAGATGGGAATATCAGAAAACCATTAAGATTTTAAAGCAAATGATTCTCAAAAAGTAAAAAAAAATAGTTTAAATATGCATTAAGTATATACTCTGTATTTAATACTCTTTAAATATGAAATTTATTAACCTAGCGCTGACGGTTAACGGTTTTATCATCAAAATATTATCAGTTGTTTATTGAAGCACCTGATTTTTTTTAGAAAGTTTTCTTAATTTAAAGTGTTCTAGCTGAACTTGATTACCTCAATATATTGGTGAGTCAGCAAATTATTCAAAATTATCGTAATGTATTTCATAAAACATATACAAGTTTATAAAGTTGTAAATCTAATTGTATATTTTATTTATCAAAAAATGTAATTCAGCTTCCCTAAGACTTCGAGTCTGGATGTGTGCCTCAGGATGGAAAATGAATAAAAATATTGGATGTTTCATTCACTATCTATATTAAGGCTTTATTAGACTTATTCAATAATTTAAAAAAACATTCTGAATTTTTATTATAATTAAATTGTATACAACTACAGTATGAAATGTCAAATTTCTATGATACAAAAACATGTAAAAAAATATATAAAAATATTATATAGATGTTCTTAATGTTTAAAAAGTCTGTGTACCAAAATATGAACATTTATTAATACAAGCAAATTTGATTTAAAGCAGGTTGATATATGCTATATTTGTGTGAACTACCTAGGATAAGTCTTAACTGAGATCGTCATATATATATATATATGTATACATATATGACGATCATAAGTTTTTATAGGACACACAGATTAAAAACATTCTTATAATATTTTTTCGATATTAAATTTAGGCGTTGGTCTTAAATACACACCCAGAAATGTATTAATAATTTTATTTTGAATTAAGAAGAGAATGCATTTAGTATCTCATACGGATATACAGCAGCAAACCTTTATATATAAAGTATGATGTCACATGATGAATGCAATGTATTTTTTGTATGGAAATATGTGTTCATGTTGCAATAGTTGACTCAAACTAGCTACAGCTGTATTATTATATCTCATTAGTTATTATGACGGTATTGATGTAATACTTGTAGCATATATTGAGTAGTATTGTTTCATTATATTATAATCTTAATATGCTTATTTTAAATATTGTGATGTCTTTGTCTATACTTATATATCATGTATGTTATATCAGATCAGTGAATATTTTTTCATATATTTTATTATATGTGGACGGACAACCTTATTAAATGTTTATGTACATAAACTGTGTTATCATTTAATTAATACAAAAGTATTATAATAATAATAATTTATTTGTATATTAAATGTGTACACGGATTACAACATATTTCTATTTTAGTACCACGAACATTATCACAGCCCCGTTAAATTTTTACAACTACCTGGAACAATTTATAGTTAGAATTATATCAACCACAATAAAATGAAATATACGATAATACTGCGATACACAGCGGAAATGAAGCAAGAAAATAAAAAGGTTAATTATTTACTAGCAAATCAATAGTACTGGAAAATATTTACGGAATATTGATAATTGTTGATATTGGCGATATTTTAATTGATTATCATTAACAGCAAAATGTCAGTACAAATCAAACTTAAATTTATTGTTTGTCATGAGCATTACCTGTTTAAACCAGGACTTGTTAATAAAACAAATAACATTCATCTTAATAAAAAAAATAAAAAGTACCTTTCAATTACTCTTATGAGAGAGCCTCGAATACGTCTCAGCTGACGTGTTTGTAAATTCATCTTGCATTTTAGTCTGGGTCGTCTGCACCAAAGCATCGATGTCATCTTTGGTCAGACCCTTCGTTTCTATCAGCGGCAGAATCGTTATTATAATTTCACCTGGAAAAAAATCATCACTAATAAATGCCTTAAATATAATTATTCGTGCCCAGTAACACTTCACTTTGTGTGACTATTGTTAATTCTCAAATTTTGTTTTTTAAAAAGTTAAAAACATTAAATAATATTTGTCTTCAAGATTACGAGTAATAAAATATGACTTGGACCAAATGTTGCTATTATAATTTTTTACGTTATACTTTATTTATACTAAATTAATCTTTTACATTAAGCTTAAGTAAACTGTAAATAATATAATTAATCGAATTGAAATATGCTAATAGATAAGTATAAATTGACAAGTTAACTATCTACTTAGAAATAAAGATTTGAAGATTTTTTTTAACGCTTATTTTTTTTCGTCATCATATTGCAAGTCTGTCAAATAATTTCATTGCTATAAGATTCTCATGGTTTTCATTTAACAAATAAATTTAAATGCCTCGATGTTAGTCTAACAAAAGCTAAAAAATAAATTCAAGTGACTAACAGCAATACAAATTAAAAAAAAGATCTAAATATTTGTTAAGAAACTAAAGCTATATGTTTTGGTGTTGTCAGAATAAAAAATCATTCCTATTTTGTTGATAAATTTAAGTTGTTTATGCTTGAACACCATTAGTTCTAAGAAAAACAGATGTCCTGTCCGTGATAAGTTTAACCTTATTACTTAACACGACAGGTTCCTCTACAGTAGCCGTATAACCAGGACGTTATTCGAAAATACTATCTATATCTATTTTCAATCTGTAGTGATGAATCTATTCAAAAATTATGCAGTTACATTGCATTTTAATGGAAAATCCTAATCAACTACATCATTTGTTACGCCTCTTCATTTAGTAATTTGAGGTACCTAAATGACTAGCTATTCAAAAAGCCACTATTATGAAAAGAATCAAACCTTTTGGTCAACCTCTTGTTTCTCGGCCTGGCCATAACTTCTAATATATAAATTTTTGCCCCACGCCCCCAAACGTTAAATAGGTATACCATTTTAAATCTAACGTGCACTTCGTTTAATATATCATTGTCACAATCTTTCTTTTTTTTTTTGAAATAATATTTTTCAACGTATCAATATCTTCAATGGATTTATAAATTTTGAAAACTAAAAATAATTGGAGAGTAGACATTTATTCATGTTATGTCCTATATTGTTGATTAGTACTAACACTGGCTAGATACAAACAGTGTAGATAAAGAAGTTTTTCATCAGCTTTATGGATTGTGGCTAAGATAAAATATTACATTTCTTGGCGTAAAAAAACATACCATATCATTTGCATTAGGTACTGTTACTCTTTATAAAGTACCTACGTAACAGAAACGAATCACCTGACACCTGTGCCGTTCAATTCATCCAAAACCGATCAGAGTAAAGATTAAATAACGCCGTGATTAAAATTGTGAAATCAATATCATTTAGGAAATAAAGAATTATAATATCCATTTAAGTTAATGTGGCATTGAGGAATAATTGTTCTGATTAGACCACTTAGTCCCGTCAGTACTTAAGAGGATTGGACAAGGACCAATTCTTAAGCGTATTGCATACCATGATATCAATCAAGACTATATAATATCGACTGTCTAATACCTTGAATCCTATGAACGTAACAAAGCGCCTTAGTGATCATGGGCAGTTGTTATAATATAAAATTACTTTAAATAGTGCATTATTTAAATTGCTATCATTACTATAAACTACCAATATAAGCTTGATTTGCAAAATTACTGTAAGCGTGTTCGTAAATTTAATACGTGATAGCTTGACCATAAATGTTGCGAGTGATCTTGTACTCTGTACCTATTATTCTTTTATGATGTCAAAATTGAGAAAAGAAGAGTAATTGAACATGTAATCTATAGTTTTCCCCTCAATCACGACGAAGTCATATGAATACACTTTAGCAAAGAATTGTATTCGGAGAGAAAATTTTATAGTGCACTGAACAATAGACTACGCAATCATCCAGCAGTTACATCTGTATCACAGGACTTCATACACAAACTAATTTCTGATTTGCAACGCGATTTTTTATTACTTAAAAAAAACTACACAACGCCGACGTTTTCCGACGATATGTGAGTGTCCAGACACTCATATCTCGTCTGCCCGTGATCACGGTTGCTGAAAAGTAACCGAACCGAAAGGTCGTTTAGTCAATCCGAAGTATATTAGTTTTATTTAAATGACTCGCGAAAATCTTAGATCTCGCTTCATACACAACGTAAATATTATGACGCGATCCCGCGGAAACTACAGGGAACTGTGAGATAAGTTAGAGCCAATGTTTTGTTCTAATGTCGACGCTACATTAATGTAACGTTAAATCGAAAACCGTAAATCAGTTTTGGTTAACAGCAACAGACATGCATAAAACCATTGACCCATAGATCAACTCATTCAAACCCACACATCCAAGCTCCCAACACCCATTTCCGCCTCTGTATTGGCAGGATTTAAATATGTATTCGTGAAAGTCATAGATATCACTTTCAAAGCCATAAATATTTGATTATCTTTGTAAAGTTGATAATAATTTTATTCTTTACTATAATCTATTTTAAGTACCAATCTACATTTAAAAGGATCAGTTTTAAACAATTTTTAAATTACAAGCATGTACAAAATATCAAACTAATATTAATAAGAGAATTTGAGTGTATGTTTGTTATTAAAATTACGCTAATATTTAAGACATCTAGAACTATTTATATGAAACTACTAAATTTAATTGAGATATATAAAATTAAAAGTTCATTGACTCCAGCAGTATTCGAACCTGCAATCTCAGGAATATCACATTGCAGTTGCTTTTGCAATTTAGCTAACGTGTCATGCCCGTGCAATTAGTAATTTTCTAATTTAATATATATATATATTTTAAACATAAGAGATAATGCTCAACGTTAATTTTATATTAAAAATACATCTTTACCAAAATCATGTCTACTTGTCTGCACTAAAAGTTTTATTTTGTTTTAATTTCGTTTCTTTGAAATTCTTACCGGTTATTAACAGGGTTTGATAGGTTTATTAAATTCATCTAAATAATAAAAGATTTTTAAAAGAGATTACTATGTTTTACAAGACAATAAATAAATAAGCTAATTAATAAGTGTAGATTCAGATCAAACACACGCTGATAAATGACTTTTGACTAATAACAACCATAATCCGAGCACAAAATTGATTATAAAGATAAAATACCTGCTCCAAATCTATGGCGATTGGAATCCAAGAAATGATATTTTGATACAACGACTGGTTGGATAGGAGCCTCAGCATTTAGAGCCACGTGGAACGCTCCCTTCCTGAAGGGCAGTAGCTTGTCGCCTCCGTGCCGCGTGCCCTCGGGAAATAGTAATAATTTCCGCTGAAACATTACGGCAACACATTTTAGAATAAATACTATATATTTCATAGTTAAACCGCCATACATTACATACTTCATCTTACATATATATACATACTTCTAAATAACCAGCGATATTTAAAATACAAAAAAAAATTAAAGTACCGACTTAATTAAACATGAAAAATATTTGATTCATTAATACTTTTATTTATGATATATATTTAATTAACTGACGTAATTATATTATATTATAAATTTAACATCGCTATCAGCGAATAAATTTGACAAACAAACACATATCATTCGCATAAAGTTTAAGTGAGTTATTGATCTATTAAATACTGTACCGATATCATAACGGAATATTACATAAATCAGTTATCAGCACCTGTCGGTTAAAGTAGAGCACGATATAAGATACAAAGCCCTTAACATGTCCTGTAGATTATTTTCGTCACGTCATCCGAAAACAATTAACGTCAGGAATATGGAACCATCGAAGAATTTATATTAAAAATAATTATGAACGTTTCTTAGTGTATGCAGATATGATATTTACTTTCACAAATATGCTCGATGTATTTTCTTAGAACTTCTACGATTGACGAATAGAAAAATATCTAATATAAGAATATCGTGTTATTAGAACCTACATCAGATGACGAAGAAGAAG
>DVQP01002678.1:0-12100 GCA_018231745.1 Danaus eresimus
AGTAAGTTTCGTAGTTTTCCTGGAACCTCCGGTTGCCACCCCTATATAATTAAATACAATAATGAATCAAGAAAACACATTTAAAAATATTAATATTTGTTTAATAGTAACCTTTGTACCTATATTTTTTATTTTAGCAATTCTGAGGAAAGTTCGTCGGAAAACTTCTGATAAGTTAATAATTGTAAGTAGTGGCTTTGTCTCTATCTTTGAAAACATAATATTATTAAAGTTTAATAATATTTCGAAGGTTGTTTTTAGTTTCCTAACTTGTCTTATATAATCTTCTAATAAGATAACAAACTTTTTTTTTTTGCTGATGTCGAATGAATAGGTTTTTATAAACTAGTTTTGATTGCCAATGGTACTTCTAACCTGATACAATAGTTGCTATCGAGGCGAATCCTTATAAAAAAGGCCCCTGATTTCCGAAGTTCTGAAAAGGTCGAAGGAAATTGTTTTCCAAAAATCTTTGTTGGTACTAACATTTTTGTTTTTATATCGGGTGGGAAATCCTCATGGATACCACACACCCTGGGGGTGACGTCTCGTTATGCCCGACTCCTCCCGGGTAAAACCCAACCGGTTACCCTCAGCCGCCATAAGTGGAGCTACGATGGGTCGCTTTCTCTTTCTACCTCGTAGCCCCGGCGACAGTGACCTGCTCCCAGGGCTGGTCCCTTCCTGGGTGAGAACGCTCCGGTAAAGTTAAGTGCCCTTGTTGGTACTGACCTAGCATAGAACCTGTTAGGTATTACGGTCTTAAAAAATAAACCAACAATTAATATATATTTAATAAGTGAAGTTACCAAATGAATATTTATATTGTATGATCCATCTTCGAATATTTTATTAGGAAGAGAAAACATAAGAAGTGGACCCAATCAAATTATTAATTCGAATATTTTAAAATTTCATTTCAACTATGATATTAGTTCGTTTAATTATAAAACCTTTCACTAATTATCGGAAGGTAAACGTTCGTCTGTATTTTGTTATATATATTAAACTGCAACTGCTTTATATATTTATTTATTAAGTTAGTTAAAAAGAGACCATTTGAATGGTGTATTCCAAAATATTGTTTAATTAATAACAACCTCAGTCTCATTAAAGACCATGGAACTGTGATATGTAAACCTTATAAACCGTATGTAAACCATACACAATGACAGTAAAATGGTAGTAGTTTTTTTTTGAGTACAGTATTTATTTTGTAAAAATTGGCTAATGTCAATTATGTATTGCAAGTGACATATTTATTATCAACATATATCGTCATAACTTTAAGTAGCTAAAATCATACATTCATATTATAAGATTAGAGTAATGAATCAAAGTTATCTTTGATAACGTTGTGATTTAATACGAGTATTAACGAGGCGATAGTATCTAATTTCATGTTTGTAGTGAGCCGCATCTCATTTGTCATACCTATTATCATTGTCTAAAACACTTTATCAATTCTTTTTATTCCATATAAATAGCATGCCCAAAATAGTAAATCATTGGTAATAATTTAAAAAATATATCTTTTATATTTGTGTGTAATATAGTATAAAGGTCTAAGGAATATGAAATAACATTTTCATTATAATTGTGATGATTATTTTTTATTTCTATTAAATTCATGTCAATAAATTATAATAAATTATTCTTTTGATAAATTTTAAGTACTTCACACATAAGTAGTTATGAGCAAAATGAGAAGTATTTTGTCTACCAGTTTCAAGAAGTTCAGTTTTCTGTGATGATTCTCGTAATAAACAATTCTGTTTAAAGGGATTTTTCTTGTATTTGCTTCTTCTTCTTTAAATATTTACTTAATCTGACTCTAACTTTTACTTTCACTTCTAGTCTTTTGAGAAGGTCCTCTAGTTCTGCATCATCTTCTTCCTCTTCTTCTGGTGCGGGAGTGGTAGGTGTAGTGGGAGCCAAAGAAGTGGTTGAAGGTGATATAGTAGTACTAGAAGGTGCTGCAGTTGTAGTAGATGGTACTGAAGTAGTAGTGATAGGTCTCAAAGTAGTGGTAGACGGAGCGTAAGTACTACTAGTGGTAGGAGGGGCGGATGTAGAGGTAGTAGTAGACGGAGCGGAAGTGGTACTACTGGTTGTAGAAGGGGCGGAAGTAGAAGTTGTAGACGGAGCGAAAGTAATAGTAGTCGGAGAGGCTGTTGTCGTCGGAGCGGCTGTGGTTGTTGAAGTAGACGTTGTAGTTGTTTCCTCTTCTACATGATTCTCGAAATCAATACCAGAAATTTGTGTGAACCAAGAATGGAAAGGTCCAGGACGAATGAAAGCTGAAAAAAATATACATTTATGTTTGAAATTATTGATTTACGGACGTTTTTTAAGTATAAAAATATTCACCTCCGGGTATTCCTGAGTGACAGCCGATGGGTGCCGCCGCTACAAAGGAACTCACCCCTACGAGAGTATGGACATTATCTGAAGAAACGTGCACTAAAGGTCCGCCACTGTCACCCTGTTTAAGAATGTTAAAAAAAGTATTTCGTTTACCAATTTTATTTCGTTAAGTAGAAAGTTTATGACATTTATTATTTGCTATTACTTTACCAAGCAATCTTTGCTTATATAGGAACTTTAGTAGTGTTTGTATTCTAAAATGTATATTATCAAGACTAAGGTAATTTGGATAGTTGCTTATTAGTCACTCAGACAATAATTACTAAGATAGTTTAGAAATACCTGGCAAATAGATTGAGAGGTAACATTGAAGAATTTAGCGCAAATGGTGTTTTCAGTTACGTATTTTGAGGTAAATATTTTTGTACATTCAGCATTTGATTCTCCACGGAGATACACCCAGAGCAGATGTTCAGTAGTGGGCCCTATAAAAATTGTCAATTTTATATTATAATTAATAATTATGGTTTTAATTATGTATCTGTATATATATTTTTTTAAATGTTACCATTTGTCCAAGTCCTACCAAATCCACTTGCATATACAATTAAGTTATCATAGTCTTTGTGTGCATCAACTGAGGACTGGATACGAATAGGCTTTAAAAATTCTGAAATAACAATTTTCTCAGTTATCAACAATTAAAAAAATAAAAGTGATCTTTTTCCTGTTTCTTTTGCTCTGGTTCAAATTGTGTTGACTATACCAACGAAAAATTTAGTCTACAAACGAAACACGTCTTTTAATTTTTTTTTTGAAATTGACTCCTTAACTTTTGTCACAGAATAATAACCATCCGCTATTCAGTTATTCATAAAAAAAAATACTTTTTTGACTGTAGTTAAGTGTATGATAATTTGAATGATTTTATACTCACGTGAATAGGTTAATGATATCTGCAATTTTACCATAGCTATATCATTAGGCTGAACAAGACCTGGATTTGTTGGGTTATAAGTTGGATACATATAATATTCCTGGGTCTCTGTAAAAAATTCTGGTCGAGTTATAAAAGTAACACCGGCCCGAACGAGGAGCGTCACTTGTCTGCAAAAAAGTAAGAAAATAATTTCTTAAGGTACGTCATGGTATATAGTGTAGTTTAATGTAGCAATGCCTGTAAATATACAAATATTTAGGTGGGTTTCTTTGATAAATCGATCAGTAGTTTGTGTGTTTCCTTTTTTATACTTACGCTGCTGTACAATGCGCTGCAGTGAGGATCCATTGGCGGGAAATAATACTGCCTCCGCAGGCTTGAACAGTTCCCACATTATTTACCATGCGCAAAGAAACCATATGTGGGTGCTGACCAGGATAAGCCTGCCAGCCTGATACGATCCGAGCGTCCCATGCTTCTGTTAATTTTATAAATTATGTGTGTTTTACAATTATTACGTAATAGTGCTTAAAAAATAAGAGTTATTTTCGTTATACATTTTGCTTCGAATAGAAGTCTGTTTTTAGATTAAAGAAAGGAATATACATACATTTTATAAGTGTATATATATACTATACTATACACCTATGTAGTTATCTGACAAGAAACAAATAACGACAACTAATTATTGTAGTGAGAATAATTTGTACAGCTGAAAATTTCATAAGTCCTTTTCGTTTGGTAACTGTTCTTACAATTGTTTTGCGGGTATAAATATTGTAACCAACATCTTACGATAGTCTAAGTCACGGGACTTATCGTAAAACACAGCTGTTTTTGCCGTGATCTGGGGAAGATACTTTGAGTTGGAGATAAAATTACAACCCTCTATATGTTCTGTTGTCCAGCTACATTACTTTTACGATTTATAAAAATTTACGAAGTAGTTAATGCGAGAAAGAACAAAAAATATCCATCCACGCACCCATATAGACCTTCGCAATTATAATATTTATTCAAAGGTCATTGAATACCGATAACAATCTTCTAATTATATCTATTCTTACAAGTTGCGATGAAAATCGATTAATCCCTTTTGATAGCGATACCGTAAATTTTGATCTGCTAGATAGTACCTATTAATAATTTGCAAAACCCAAAGGCCTGCTGCCTGCTGTAGCATATTCATTTCTTACGATTTCAATAAAGATAAAAATATTTTGAACGAAAACATTTTTTTTCAGTTTATATCGTGTTTAGATGAAAATTAAAACGCTAGCTGTGAGGAGGAATACATCATTTTAAAAAATGTCATGGGTCAGTGAAGAACTGTTCATATTTTAATAGGCTTTACTCAAGGTAATAAGTGTTTGTGGATCAACAAATAGAAGCTATAAATTTAGTAAAGTATGCTTAGCGCAAGTTTTCACCATCGTTCTTTAAATAAAGCCTTTTCCCATTTAATAAACAACGTTAATGCTTTAGTGTGCAATAACTTATGAATACAAAACTGTCCTAGCTCCGTATGCAATTTGGCGATGCATAATTGATTTTAACCCAATAGCGCATCTAAAATGCTCACCAATGAAAAAACCCCAGTACTAATGTAAAATAATTTGCAATTTAATTCGTATAAATATATGTAGCAAATAATAAGAACGATGGTGACATAGAAGATCAATCAGTTGAGGATATAAGGTAAAAAATATATACGCAAAGTTTTTGGCACTAGCTTATCAGTTTAGTGAGTTTAAATTCGCCTTGTGTGTTAGTAACACTAATATGAAAATGACAACATATGAAGATTTATAAAGCCGACCCTCTTTACAAACTATTTAAATAATAAACGCTATAATAATTACAAATAAATTTGGACTACCTTTATTGTCAATGTCTTCCAAAAATCCCGGAGTTACTTGCTCTCCGAGTACCTGTAAATAGAATACTTTACATATTAATAAAAAAGATATTTAATCCTGTCTTAATTTTGAAACACCGATATTTTAGTTTAAAATATGAGTAACATGGATTTGTGAGGATTTGATTTGTAGCCTAAAATCAAAATAAAAAATAAGTTTCTTAAATAATATTTTCAACCCTAATCCCAAATATTTGGGATGAAAATTGCATCGAGGACATTTTTCTTTCTTTACCTGGTTGGTAGCCAGAGCCAACACCAACGACACCACTAGCCACAACATTCTTAGGTACACTGATAAATAAAATATAAGTTGATTGTAACGACACTTATCAATCAAAATTCGCAATAATCACGTAATCATAGAAAAATATTAATTAGAAAATATCAGATGGAAATCTAAATCAATAAAATTAGTTTGGTATTCACAAAACAACAAATTATACACGGTGAATAAAATACCATAAAATAATAATTCGTAAATTGTAAGCAAAAGCGCGATGACAAACATATCTGAATTAGGACAAAAAGGTAAGTGACGGAAACTAACTAATACAAAGTATTGTAAGATTTTTTTTCGCAAAATATTTGTCGAATCTCCTCTTCAATCAGTAATTATATGAAGTGTTTGCAAAAGAGGCTTTTTTATGTTAGGATTAGGCAGATCATCAAATATTGAGCACTGGTCATAGAAAACGTTTGGAAAAATAAATCAGAACTGAACATCGTTCCTCCATTGAATACATTAATTTACTATATATTTATAAACCATAAATATGCTTTAGAAAAATATATCCAAAATAGAAAACAAATTTTACTCAAGTAAAAAGGAACAACTTTAAGGTAAATAAAAACGTCAATAATGTGCCTAAAAAAGATTAAGTTTTCTGTAAGCATAATAATAATAATGCTCAAGCTTCAACTGTCAAACCCTTGCTCTTTTAAGCCTAAGCTTCTTAGCTTATATTTACATGCCAATAGCCTATTTAGTTACATTTATTCCATAATACAATAATTAGGAATTCTTAGAGGACAGATATGTCGCTAAATAATAAATAGAAATAAATTGTTAAATTTATTTTTAGCAATAGTTACCTAAGCGTATTAAAGGATAACATCATATATAAGCTACATACTCTCTAATACCAATAATGATTATGCTTGCTTTTTAGGTTTCATGTCTGTATTTGATAAAAAAATTGTAACAGATAAACGTTACATTACCAAACAATTATTAAACGCTGTTTTCCTATTAGTAAACTTTATTATTGTAGATAAAATTATTTGATACGAAAACAGTGTTGTTTAAAAACCAAATCTAATTGTATACCCCGTTTGGATTATATTTGAACGAAATATGCTTTGCCCCTTCACTAGAAATTTTCTCCATACTTCCAAATTCATCCGAATTTATTATTTCGTTTAAATAAAATTCGAATTATAAGATTTTTTTCAAAATATGGTTATTTTACATTTTACTTAATGTCTCGAACATACGGTTAGAGACCTGGACATGTTTTTCAGTGAGTTTTGTTTTATGAATTTTCGCCTGTTGCCAAAGAGTCCTTGTGGACGTGGAATTTTATGTTATTGATTGCCGTGTGAATCAATGCCAGCCATCTTATTTATTCCCTATACCAGCTGATTAATTTTAGTCTTACTGATCAAGGATTTGTTTTTGTCAAAATAGACGTAATGGCTGACCTTTTGCACTCACTGTATGTTCCCAAAATGCTGACTTCGATTTATCATATTCTTTAGTTTTATCCAAGTTATCAGGTTGTTGTAAAAGAATGTTACTCCCAATTGGCCAGAAGAATTTATTTGTTTCAGGATTACCGAATACAAATATGTTAACAAAATCCAAATTAAGGAAATAATTATTTATCTCTAATTTTTTAGTAAATTCAATTGTAGGATTAAGAGAATTAAAATTTTTAAAAAAGGCACAAGTTTTATTTTTAATAAGGTAGTCAGGTGTTAAGCAATCCTAATGGAATTCTGTATACTCTAAAAGCACGGTATTAACTTATATTTTCATTGCACAACCTTTTATTTTCTCTCTGCATCGGATGCAGTCAATACTAAGTCAACTAGTAAATTTACTGAAAATCGAAACTGACCATACTGTCTTCGCCGATAAAATTTAGATGTTAAACAATATTAAGAAATTTATGTGAACTTCAATTTCAATGTCAGTGAATTAATCTGGGTTACAAAAGGACGTAAAGAAATACATATATTGCTTATGGATATTTGGTATGAAAGATTTCACATCTAAGTTACTATATTTATTAATAATTTCTAAGATATCATTACTAATCTTCACATAAAAAATATTAAAGAACAAGTTGAAGTAGTCTAGTTTATATGATACCTGTCAACTGATATAAAGATTATTTTTTATATAAAATGCTACAAATTTCATCATTACTTAAACGTTTTCTAAAATTTGAGGAAACATTAACGAAACCCAAAAGAGGGATGACTATTTTAAAGAATATTAATAGTAGCTTCTGTTTGTCATCCACAACTATCTTCATGCCTAGCCCCTTATATTAAGATACGTTGATAATTTTTATTCACACCCCTTATTTCGTATCATACCCTTTCCAACATGAGTTTGAAATAGCTGATATACGTGAAAAACTTTAAAATCAAAGTATGTCCCATAGAACTGATGGGTTATATAATGTATTTTCCAAATTCTCCACACCTGTCCAGAGATACTTCCTCTTCTACTACAAGTACAAACATTTTAGGTGTATTCCTATTTCTATGATAGTCAAGTTTGAATTGTTATTTTAAGTGACATTGAATCTCTAGTACTGAATTATTTTTGTCTGTTATTTGTTTTCAACAGTGGAAATTGGACGTTCCCTTTGTACTAAGCTATGAGCTTTGCTGTAACTATATCAATTCTTTTCTAAATCCAGTTTTTACTTTTAAAATCTGCGTTTATCGGACTCTTGTTTGAATAAATTCCAATGTGTGGGATTACACATTTATCTTTACTAGTTGTCGCCCAGTTTTTGAATTCGACCATAAATGAAAAACAAAAAAATCAATTTGACCACAGAGTATGCATGCATGTTCAAATACTCGCGTATGTATGTGTGTGTGAAATGCATGGTTCTGGTCTAATGTTTTATTTATTGATTTAATGTGCTTTATGAGCATTATTATTGGAAAATATTAGCGTTCTGCACTCCCTCTACACAGAAACTATAAGTGTGAAAAGGGTTATTCTCCTGCATTGGCGCAGTTTTCGTAAAAAGGGGTCCAAAGATTTTGCATCACGTATTAATATGTATACTACCTTATTTCCTTTCTATTACTATTTAAATAAATCACGTTTTGTTTAGTAACTTTCATAACATCACCGGGAGAGTGGCCCAGTGCTAAGGCCGACAATAGGCTTTTCATTAAATGTACCGACTCTACTTCTATCAATCATCATTTTTGATATGACAGTACGCACACGTATATTTCTATGCAGGTAACACGAGTTTTTACACAAAAAAATCTAATATTATTTCTAAAATAGAAAGATCGTGTAAAAATAAAAAAAGATAATTTTGCTCATGCTAAATTAATCATTTAGTCCAATAACAGGTATTTTCAAAGATTATAAGAATAAAATATCTCTTCAATCATATATTTCAAACAAATAATTCGGTTTGTAATGACACCGTTTATATTTGTCATTTTTCATTATTAAAATGTCCTGGCATTCTTTTGTGGTTATGTTCTTGATCGTTTTCAATAATTGTCTATGACGACATAAGATCATATAATAAAAAAAAATCTAGTTGACTATAAACCAACATTGTTTATACGTAAATTATTTTATCATGCAGTTCTTGCTCAATTTGTGTGTGTGACAAGTTATTATATTACTTATTTAACTATATTTGTCGAGTTACAACTATACAATTCTATTTTATCTATAAAGAGCTAAAAACATTATTTACCGGTGTTTTGTCGCGTAGGAATTGTTGATAAAGCTAATACCTTTTTAGGGAAAACTGAAAAAGACAATCCTTATATTGAAACATACTATTGTCTTCTTCTTCTTCGTTTAACCTAAATTAACCCCTTGAGAAACTAAATATTTTAAGTATGTAGTAAAAAACCTTAGTATTGTAACCATTCCTATCTGAAAATACATTTAACATTATATGAAAGATTATATATAAACATTATAAATTAAGAGTGCATTATAATAGACTACAACATTTTCAATATATTATATTAGAAACGGATGGTAAAAAATATTTTTTTAAATATGTATTTGGATATGTACACACTGTGAGTATATAGAATTCTTTACCAGTTATTAAAATATTAAGTGATGTGCTTGTCAAAACTTATATGAACTATTCAAAACAAAGATCATTTTTTTAAGCCCACCTACACAACATTATATTTTAAATCATCAACTTAAGGCATAAAAAGCAAAATTGTATATACAGTTCTCAAGTGGTTACGACTGTGGCATGGCGAAATATATTCCTGACTTCAAACACTTTTTGTTAAGCCGGGAATACATTTCGTGTTGTCGTTCAAGAAAGACCGAATCATGTTTATGAATTCTATACATTTTTTACCGTTTCATATATTTAATGTCTTCATTAAAAGTCACTTTAACAATAAACTATTATAGTTGCGACTCGAAACACGACAGATAAAAAATACAGATAAAATAAAGTATAATGTATCTCTTACTTATGTCTCTGGTTATTAGTCATTCTGTAAATGATGTAAATGTCAATTCTATGAAAATATTTTCTATTGAGTAGGTAAAACCTACGTACATAAAAGAATACTTTAAAGAAATTGCATTACTTTTTAATGTTTTAATACATCAGTGATTCACTATATAATGAAATGGAGGAATCGAATCAAAAAGGTGAGTGGTCTTCGTGATTTTAATATCAACTTGTATTGTTATAAGTAAAATATATTATTATTATTGTGTTTTTTAGTTTTGACATTGAAAAATGCGTGGGTTAAACTAGTTTTATATTCATATAAGTAATTATCTTTTGTTTTACGAGCTTATTATTTAACAGTATCAGATTTATATATTATTATAATATAGCTGTTCTCATAGAGGTAAATAAAAAAACCTTGGATTTACATATAATTACAATGTAATTAAAGTTATGTTAAACTTCCGCATTTGTATATTTATATAAATGCTCAAAGACATATACATAAAATATATTTTTATTCTATACATAATCAATGTAACAAAAAGATTTAAACTGTTTCATATTGTATATAAAATAAAAGTGACCTATGTTCTACAAAATGATGTTGATATAATAATTTAAAAATCTTGGAAAATATTTATAGTAATGAATATAAATAAATGTTCCAATGGGAAAACAAACTAAACTTCTTTTACAATACACAATAACAGTATAGTATAATATTACAAAAATATTTGGTGTGTTGATCCATTGTATTGTTGGTAAAAAAATAGTCCCAAGTTTTCTGTAAAGTATCCAATGCCGTAATCTAAATTATATTTGTTGTTAATACAGCTCTAACATAATTGTGAACAAAGGCCTTAGATATGAAATAATAACTATTCTTAAAATTTTATGACTTGATTAATAGTAATTTTTATTAGAAGAAAAATATATGAATATATTTGTTAAGAGAGGAAAAGCCAAACATTTTCTTGTTAATACTTGTTATAAGATTATTTTTCTAAGAATGGTCATTATGTCTTAAAAAGAACTGTTTGTTTTATGAATATTTATATGAAAAACAGACAGCAGAACTGAATCAACCATGTTTATGAGATGTCATTTTTTTTGTATTGAGTTTATGCTGTTTGTATGTTGATATGTTAGAAAAAAAAGACAAAACATCTTGGCATTCCATGGAATCACCATGTAGGTGCCGAGGCCATTGTGTTACAAGGAAAGAAGCCATTAAAATAGTATTTATTAACTGTAGTTTATACATAAGGCTTATTAATTGATTAATGTGGGCACATAGTTGGTTTAAGATTCAATAAAACATTCTTAACTTTCAGAAATCCTGATATGTGGAGGCTGTTTAAACGATATCAGTGATGAAGACTATGTATCGGCGCTAAGCCAGGATTGGCACAGAGACTGCTTTCGGTATGTCAATAACCTTTTAATGTGACCTACACAATTTATTATCCTTCTCCAGGAATGAGGATAACGACATTGGCCGTGCTCAATAACGTGTCTAATGTGTACAAAAAAGATATATGAATAAAAAATATTTGGCAAGAGACATGTTTCTCTCTATTCCATATTTGTACAAAATATGACAGAGAAACTGGCATCCTTTGATAGTTGAAGTTTAAGATTGTTTCAAATTTTTTTTAATAGAATGGCTATATTATATTATGTAAAGTTACATTACATTACTGACTTTGTGTTAGCGTGAATTAAAGTAGGATTCTACCTAATAACGCAAGAAAAGTATCTTATACATTCGGCCAAGGTTCACAAATTTTCCTTAAAACATTTATGGTTTAACATATCAGATATATATTAATATATAATATAATCATTTCTAAATGAAATTAATATTTTTCGGATTATACGGATTATTATATTCGGATATACTCCCGACGTTTTGGTTACTTTGCAGAAATCGTGATCACGGGCAGACGGACATCTCGCCTTTTAAAATAATAAAATACGCGTTGTATATTCCGAAAAATATTAATTACATTAAATGAAATACTTGCGGAAGTTTTAGATCTCATTAATATTCGTCTGAATTATAATTGAAATAACCAAACAAACAAATTAATAATTCATTATTTGATATAACTCATCACTCACATCATAAGTTTTATATATATATATATATATATA
>DVQP01002679.1:0-12097 GCA_018231745.1 Danaus eresimus
GTGTTACACTCATATTATAACTCACCAAGCCGTTTCTTATGAAAATTCTTATCTATTACCAACCAATGCCATGTTACGTTTGTATATATTTATCTGATTTCGCTCTTTACAACATATGTTATATTTTTATTGTTATGAAAGACATTCATCTAACCGATACTTATAATATTTATTTAGGTGGAATGTGAATACGTGATCTGAGACAATGGGCACTTAGCTTTTATAGCTCTTCATATAAGTAAAGTATTTTAAGGCGAACGAAATGAAAGAGGCTGTCGTCATTTTTCCTACATAGTTAAACAAAAAAAGTTAAACAATTAGTCATGTTTAACAAAATAAATATTTAATGTATTTTTATTTGTTGTTAATTTAACTATCGTTATTGTTTTGTTTTGTAGTTTAGTTGCAGATAAGACTTTATTTATATAAGTTTCTTTACGTGAGCTCAAGACAAGTTTCGCTTTTACAAAGATTTACGACTTTCGCGAGTGTTCATTCAAATGAAACTAATATTATCGTATTTACTACGCGTTTTTATTATATTAAACAGAATACTTCTAACGTTCAGTTAACTTTGTAGCGAGCGTGATCGCGGAGAGACGAGATGAATATATACAATGTATCTGAATCGTCGGGAGTGTAGCAAAAAACGCATAGTAATTCTGATAATATTAGTTTAATTCCCTCTATTTGAAATAATTTACTAAAGAAATATTCGGACGACCATATTGACAACTGATACAGACTGGACTTCCAGCCTTTAACAAATAATATTGTTTACAAGAAAACAGTTTGATGCGGTTTTATCGAAACATGACGGCTGAGCACGTAGCTTGGGCATGTTCCGTTAAGTTTAATTTTCTAAAATATGAACGATATTAGAAAATGCAACTATAATAAAATACAATTTTTTTATGTTTCTTATATAATAAAAAACTTAGAAGATAAAAACATATTGAAAACTGAAGACAATATTCATTCTAATCATTGATAAAAACACAAATAAAAAGAAGCAGTCTCGGCAAGGACTATATAAACGCTACCCGGCCAGCCGATGATGCCGCCTCCTTCCTCACCCAAACGCGGACGTAATGCGACATGTGATAGACGAATAAAAAATAATCCTACAATTTTTCACATCATCTAATTGATATGAATATAATTATTCGAATTCTTACGCTGGTGGGTTTATTCTTAGTATTGTTTGGATTCAATTATATCCGTGGATGTGATAAATAATCAAATCTGACACACTTGTCTTATCTTCCGTGAACGCGGCCGTGAACATAGTATACTTGAGACGTACCATCTATCAAGTACCTGTTTGCTGGAAGTCACTTGGGCACAGCTGTGTCATTTCACATAATACGTTAAAAAGTTTCTTTACATTCTATTAAAAGCCTTTCACTAAGCTTCGCACGGATAATAAAATGTACAGATATTTTAAACACGGATAAAATCATACTATTAGTAGATTTTAAGTGGTGTAATATAATATAATTTTATATGTTCAATTGTTCAATATAAAATAAGCTGTTAAAAATATCTATATGTCTATATATTCATTCATTGCGCAATTATTTATTTGCGCAATTCAATACTAAGTGCTAATATTCGAGAAACAGAGTGTTTATATTAAGGATTCCTTTTTGGACAAAAATCATATTTCAGTTTTGACTTTTAACCAACTGATCAGGTGAAGGCGGAAGAACTTTTTATTCATGATAAAATACACTAATTTTTTTTTTAGCAAAATGAATATTTTTTCCGAGGAAACTAAATTTTGTGACGAGGAAGTAACATTTGTGCCTAAGCAAACATCACTCGACAGATTTCGTAATCTATTTGTTGGATTTGAAGGACCTATATATTCGTTGTGTCATACATAATTTAACATACGTCCAATAATTTTATGTTTATATAAATTTTTCGCAAATATATTCTAAGATAATTAACTCGCCCAAAATGAGCAATAACGCTTTAGTCCACGAATATTAGCATTGTCGTGAATAATTCATGTTAATAGAAAAATAATAATATAAAAATCATTGTCATATAAGTAACGTGCGTATAAAAGATATTTATCTGGTATTAATTTTTAATTATAAGAAACACCACAATTCAAGAGTTTTAGGGTCTAAGTTCAAAGTAATTTAATCTATTTCGACCTTTTGACCCTATCACGAATAAATTAGGTGATTTTGTTACGCATCTTATGTTTCTTTAATGTCTAAAAACGTTATAAATTTAAAACAAATTTATTATCTTTGTAAATTCTTAATAAATAATTTTAACTTTGTCATGAATAAATATATATTTTACGTGATTCTTCTTAGTTTCTAATCTTCATATTTACATAACAATTTTTGTTCAAATTTATAATCAATATAGATATATTAAATTAATAATACACTATTATCTCAAAATGGGACGTTTCTAAAAACGTGATCGCTGATTAGCTCGTAAAGGTCGAGGTCTCAAAAAAATAATGACCAAGAAAAAAGAGAACTAGGTAATTGCTTGGCGATAAGGACAAAAAAATGTTAATTGACTGGGAGCTTGTTGTTTTGCTACCACTTAAACCAAATAAAACAAGACATTTTCATACATACGGTGAAAATAAAAGGACTTGGTGCAACTGTTTCATGAAAACTATTCGCGTTTATTTAAATTAAAAATTTACCAATATAAGAAATCAAGCTGTGCCATTATGGCTTTACTTATAAATAATTATTATTTACGTCTATCGTACATTAGTTTGTAAGGTTAAGGACATTTTTAAATGTCAAAACTTAAGTCACTTCAGATTTGAAATGTCATTGTGACTTATAGATCTTTTTACAGATTTTGTATTTTATTTTCAATCTATAAAAGTCAAGTCATCATATCTAGACATTTGTAGGGCGCTTTATCAATTTGTTTTTAAATTAAATAGTCAAAGTTTTATTCTAAAAACAAACATATTGTATCTTTGTATTATAAATTTTCCCTCATAAACAACTCATTCTCCATTTCCTTATAACCTGAAATGCCATTTAAGACGTATCAGATATATGTATGTCATATTATTTTTTTGTATGTTTTAAACAACGTACTTATTTAACTAACGATTAATTTACTTAATTACGGTTTTTCCTGGCGAAACGAAACTATTACGAGGACACAAAAAGCTTGAACGTTTTTCTACTTTCACTATCATTTTGACTGTGTTAGAACTGTTGTTAGCTTGAGAGTTAGAAATAATTAACTATTTCAGTTTTATATATCAGAATAATTTGTATTTAAAATTAAAGTTAAAGGAAACGATTGCATGTAAATAAATTTAAGTCCATTTGTCACGTGCGTATTGTCACTTGCGAGTGATTTTTTTTTTATCACAGTCAAAGGTCGAAAGCTTTTAATTATTATAATTATAATATTATTTTATATTGTTTATAATATATATAACTAAGTTAATTTCGAGTATCAACTATAGACGAATATGTCGAATATTTAACTTCATTTATATGTTTGAAGAGGCCACACATATGATAAAGCTCGATATCGCTCACTTTTAAATTTTAACTTGTAACATTATTGCATTATCAAATTTTATTGCATATTTATATCTTCCTCGTGTTCTGTTAATTCTTATCTACTTTTATGCAGAATACATAATATACTTTCCACGGTGTGCTAAATGCTAACTTTATATAACCTATTCGATAATGACTTCCACATGCTACCCTTATCAGAAGTTTCCTCATCACACTACATACAAAGAGTTTCCTTTGTCCATGTCATAGTGCAAGATGCGTAGATTAATTAATGAAAAACTCCTGAAGGTTCAATAAGAGGCTGATGATGCCAAGCCTGCAGTAAACGTACCGATTGTTTACTGTTTGAGTAAACCATTACAACGATTTATAATATTTTTTTTTAACAAATAGAACGTCAAAGAAGTACAATTCTTAAAAACAAAAGATCACAGATGATGGTTAGTTCTGACAAAAAAAAAAAAATTAAAAATCTACGTGAATTAAAAAGTTAATTTACACTCAGAAATCTAAATATACAAGATACCAGCATTTTGCATGGAATTTTGACTCGTTCATATAAATTTAATATAATATTTATAATATTTTAAAGAAAATAGCGACACCCACAACATCCGGGAAAAAACTTTACGCGACACAATAGTATTGAAATGCAAAACAAACATAAAAATGATTTTCTTTTCGAAGTAATTCATTAGACTATGTTATACATACATACGTAATAGAGCTAGATTCATTTTCTAAACTTAAATTGATTACACTATAATGAAATAACTATATCTTCCTTTCAGATGAAGCTGTTTCTACTGACGCTCGTGAGCTTTGCGGCAGTTTTAGGACACGAACTGCCGCCGTCCTGCACCAAGCCAGTCTACTGCGACAGTAAATTACTGCATTATGTTCAGGTGGCCCGAATATATCAAGATTCGAAAACATTTGTTGACCTCGAGATGCGAGATGAACCCGATTCAATTCTGGCTGACTTCGATTCTCTTTTGAACCAAACTGATGATAATCCATCCCGAGATCAGATCCAAAAATTCGTTGATGATCACTTTGACGCGATTGGGGAGTTGGAAGAATGGTTGCCAACGGACTATAACAAAAACCCAGCATTCCTGAGCGGCGTGCGCGATGATAATCTAAGAAAATTGGGACAAAATATTAACGATATTTGGCCAACTCTGGGTAGAAAAGTCAAGTCTGTCGTTTTCGAACATTCAGAACGCTTCAGCTTTATCCCTGTGACTAATGGATTTATCATACCTGGTGGAAGGTTTAAGGAACTATACTATTGGGATACCTATTGGATTATAGAGGGTCTTCTTGTCAGCGGTATGGAAGATACTGTTAAAGGAGTTATAGGAAATCTCATAGAATTGGTGAAGAAACTTGGCCACATTCCTAACGGTAGTAGATGGTACTACCAAGAAAGGAGTCAACCACCTCTATTGACAGCCATGATGTCGCTTTATATTAAAGCAACCTATGATCTTGAATTCCTTAAAAAAAATGTACACGTCCTCGAACAAGAGTTGGAATATTGGCTCGACACGCAATTGGTCACATTTAATGTTGATGACGCGACTTACACACTTCTGAGATATTACGCACCTAGTAAAGGTCCACGGCCCGAGTCGTATTACGAAGATTACAAGGATTCAAGAATATTTGAAACTGAGGAACTTCAGCAGAGATTTTACACAGAAATAAAAAGTGCTGCTGAAAGTGGATGGGATTTTTCAACTCGTTGGTTTATTGACAATGGCGGAGATAACAAAGGAAATCTCTCAACAATAAACACCAGCTACCTTATACCCGTCGACCTGAACGCAATATTTGCGAATGCTCTAGAAAACATGGCTCACTTTCAAACTTTGCTTCTAAACTATCGCAAGAGCAGTCACTGGTCTTATTTGGCCAAACAGTGGCGCTACAATATAAAAGAAGTTTTCTGGAACAAAGAGGACGGAATATGGTACGATTGGGACATGAAAAATAATCGTCACAGAAAGTACTTCTACCCTAGTAACCTTGCACCGTTGTGGATGAAAGTAGCCAACAAAGGTTTTCTTAATTTAAACTCTGACCGCATTCTCCAATGGCTTAAAAATTCAAACGGCATCGATTATCCTGGCGGAGTACCAGCTTCTTTGATTCGTAGCGGAGAGCAATGGGACTTCCCAAATGCTTGGCCACCTCTAGTCAGTATAGTAGTAAACGCTCTGGAGACTTTGGAAACTAAAGAATCGTCAGAAGTGGCCTTTGAAATCGCTCAATCGTGGGTTAGGGCGTGCTACAAAGGCTTCAATGCAACCAATCAGTTATTCGAAAAGTATGACGTTGAAATCCCTGGCAGGGTAGGGGGTGGGGGTGAATACACTGTTCAGACAGGTTTTGGATGGTCCAATGGGGTCATATTGGAGTTCCTTGCAAAATATGGGCATCGGATGACTTTGTATGACAAAAACGATGACTATCTTTTGGTACTCCCTTTTGACTCGCAGCCAAAAGAATCGAAAGAGATTTCATCGAATGAAAATAAATCTGAAAGCTAACCATTGACTTAAAAACGTTATTTTCTAAATTAATTTAGTTTTTCGCTAATATTTCTTCATTTATTCTGATGACTTCTTTTGTTCAAATTATAAATCTTTATAGTTTTCTTTAAAATTAACAAATTTCACGAAGAATGTAAACTTACATTTAGATCAGTTTGAGAGCGAAAAATGTATTATTAACATTCGTATTTAAGTGCCATTATACTTAAAAAGATACTTCGGAGAATTGTATATACATACATATACATACATATAGATATACATAGATTAATTTCTACTTAGGTGCCTTATTTACTGTTTGTCCAACTAAAAAGGCATTTATTACGATAGAAGTAGTTTTTAAACATGTATATATTATATACTATATGAAAAATTTACGAAATGTATGTACATATGAATTATAATGTAGGCACTAGATAATCGTATAATTAAAATTTAAGTATATTTTAGGAAATATTTTATAACTTTTAGATTGAGCGATTGTACATCGCTGTGCAGGCGTCGTGGCAGCCATATTGTTTTGACGTAGACGTTTTAAAACGACTACTTTATTAAATGACAACTTTTTAAAAACTATAAATGTTAAATTTTTTTACGTTTTCTCTGTCAATAGAGACACATTAACAATATCAGTAAACAGTATTACAGTGTTATGTTAGTTTTAATTTATTTAATTGTTATAAAACCATTAGATCTTTAGCAAAATTCAAAGTGAATATAAAAATACTGTTACCTATTATAGTTATAATAATTTAAAGACTTGTATATTTTGATTGGTTTTGTAATATTTATTTATATATTATTCATGTCATCTCGACAAGTTACCGCGAAAATAATAAAGGCTATAATTGGTTTTCTTTTAATAGTTTGCTTGAATTCTTCATATATAAAATAAAGCTTTTTTAATTTCAGTATAAAGTATATTACATTTGTTAACAAATTGTTAATAAATTACTTAAACTAGGTTAGTTTATAATTGTATTTGTTATGTATAACCTTAAAAGACATTTAATTCCATGCAATCAGTCTACCAGCAACGCTCGACATTCCTTTGACAAGTAGTTATTGAAACGAAAACTATCATTGATTTTCCGAATATTTTTAACCATGAGATCATGAACAAAATTTATTTTCATTAAATAAAAATACAATTATATACTTTAATAATAGAAATATTGCAAATTTTGAAGTTTGACATCAAATATATATTAAATTAACCTAAATAAAAAAAGTAAAATATAAGCTCTGAAGAATTTGGCGTCAAAGTGATCATCATTATAGGAAGTGGTCATTTAATGGAGATAAATAAAAAAATATGCATTAACTACAATGGCAGTTGAATGGAAAGAGACTGCGTCTACTTATAATTCTTATTATTATTCTATTCTTGCAGCAACCCTTCAAAAGGCTAGTGCCCAATTTAAAAATGAGAATATTAAAAGACAAAACTTATTTATATCCAGAAATAAGCAATTACAAATAAATTAAAAGTTTTGTTCAAATTAATGATGCTTAAAAAACGTTTAAAAAGCTATTGTGTTAATTTTTTTTATATGATCTTTTGTTTAACATACATTTTTAAAGACATAATTAACTATTATAATCGTCATATTTAATAAGGACATATACATGTATTTACTTATTTTCTCCATTAAAATTTAATAAATAATTATCAAAAACATTGATATAACGGAACGTTGCGGATAGCGCATGCGCGTTAAGTAATTGGTTGATGTAATGACAATTAGCGTCAATCAACTCGGAACTGGTTTCATGCATGTCAGAAATCAGAATGACATTCGCAAATCTGAAATATGATACATTGTGTTTTAGTTCAATTATATAATTATTGCTTTGTATAGAATGACAGGAGGAAGAAAGCATTGGATCAACTATGAAATGTAAAGCAGGGGTGCTCTGAGTGTTGAGTATTGACCCACATTGGTCATGGCGCGTGATGTGTGCATAATATCAGTTGCGGGCCGGACGTTTACCGAATCGGTTCGCTTTGTTCTTATAGAAACAACGATTATAGTTGAAATATGTTAGTTTCGCGATTACGTTGTGTGCCACTTTATCCAGTGTTAGGATTGTTGGGTTACGCTCATGCATTCACAACTCCGATCTGTAATTCCTCAATATACTGCTCCGGAGAATTACTTCACACGGTGCAACTCGCGCGAATTTTCCCCGATTCGAAAACTTTCGTTGACCTTAAGCTACAGCGTACGGAAAATGAAACGTTAGACGATTTCGCGAAACTCATGAAAGAAACAAACAATAAACCTTCACATGAACGCCTTATGAATTTCGTTGATCAAAATTTCGCAGAGGGCAATGAACTCGAGCATTGGATGCCGCCTGACTTCGATCCGAATCCACCAATCTTAGAACAAATATCTAATCCTAAGTTAAAAGCATTTGCTAAGAGTGTTATTGCGTTATGGGCCAAACTGGGACGAAAAGTACAATTGGATGTGATGCTAAACCCAGATCAGTACAGCTTCTTGTACGTGCCGAACGGATTCATAGTACCGGGAGGTCGATTCAAGGAGCTGTATTACTGGGACTCATTTTGGACGATACGAGGTCTCATGATCAGCAACATGACCAAAACAGCCAAGGGCATGATAGAGAATCTGTTGCATTTAGTGGCGAAATATGGTTACGTACCGAATGGGAGTCGGGTGTATTATTTAGGAAGAAGTCAACCCCCTTTACTAGCAGCCATGGTAGCCAGCTACTACGAGGCAACAGCGGATCTAGCGTGGATAGAACAACATATCAACACTGTGGAGAAAGAACTACACTATTGGTTAGACAATAAGAAAGTGAGCGTCGAAGTCAATGGTAACAAGTTTATGCTGCTGAGATATCTAGCGGACAAGAAAGTTAGAGGCCCTCGTCCGGAATCATATTACGAAGACTACACCAACTCCAGAATCTTCCCTAACGAGGACAGACGAAATGATTTTTATATAGAAATCAAGAGCGCTGCCGAGAGTGGCTGGGACTTCTCTTCACGCTGGTTCGTGTCAGCTGAAGGAGGGATTGGAAACTTGACTGATGTTCACGCGACTCGGATCCTGCCCGTCGATTTGAATGCGATATTCGCTGCTGCTTTGCAAACCGTCGGCGACCTCCGTGACAGACTGAAACACAGGAGAGAGGCACAAAAATGGTGGAGCCTTGCCAAGTATTGGAGAAGCGCCATCGAGAGCATCATGTATCACGAGGTAGATGGAGTGTGGTACGATTGTGACGCGCAGGCTGGCTCCCCTAGGAAACATTTTTATCCCAGCTGCGCAACTCCGCTGTGGACTAAGGTTGTCGACGAAACGAAAGCCGATAAATATGCTCTGCTGCTGATTAATTATCTCAAATCAACCGGCGCTCTCAACTTTCCTGGCGGCGTCCCATCCTCCACACTACATTCGGGAGAACAATGGGATTTCCCGAACGCATGGCCCCCGATGCAGAGTATCTTAATCGGCGGATTGAACGCCAGTGGTAATGTAGAAGCACGGAAGTTGGCGAAGGAGCTAGCGGGTGTATGGATACGGTCAAATTACATAGGCTATAATAATTGGCAGAAAATGTTCGAGAAGTACAGCGCCGTGGATCCGGGGCACGAGGGCGGTGGTGGGGAGTACGTGGTGCAGGACGGCTTCGGCTGGACCAACGGGGTTGTGTTGGAACTGTTACAGAGGTACGGAAGAGATCTCGCGCTCCATGAACGGCCGGGAGCCGCGCCAACGGTTACCCTTGTATGACCTCTACTGTATGTTCAAATCAACATGTATATTTCTTTGTAAGGAATAAAGTGATATTTTTATTACATTAATAATATTATCGCCGTCTGCTTAGGTCGCTACAGCTCCGAGGATTTAACAATAAATTATCCGACATTCTCATGGCAGTACATCGCTGTACGAGCATATTTTTTTGTATTATAAATATAATCGAAGGTTTTAATTATTATTTACTTAAAACGATCTAAATTTATAATTCAATAGGTAAGTAGCAAGACCGTTTTAAAATTCCTTGTTTCCGAATTTGAGTTATGTCAAAAAAATAACAGTTTTCAGAACGATCTTTTTCCGTTTTCGAACTAACATTTTTATTGCTTTCTGTGTTTTAAAAATTATAAATAAAAATGTTGTTTTAATTAGTAATTAGTTCGCTGTGAACGCTTAATTATAATGCAATGTGATGAAGGTTAAATAAACAGTCCAATTGTTTCATTAGGAAATACTTTTTTTTTTGTTAAATTATAATTTAAAATAATTCAGATATATTAATTTATGTACAAATTACTTAGAAATAAATTCTCAACACCTTTATTTATTCAATAAGTTATTTACTGTATTTACATAGTATTGTAGCAAACCGTTTTACTTCACGAACTAACGATAGCCGTACTACAAGTTTGCGTTGTCAAACTCAATACGGACAGTTTTGAGTGTTTTATACATACCTTGATGTCACAGATAGCGTCAACGTAGTTGATAGTTTTATGAATCCGAAACTGAAAAAGTGCCGTTTTTATCGACGGATGTTGCAAAAGCCTGTGGTAAGGGAAAGTTAAAAATGATATGAGACTATCTACTGGAACACTAAGCGTCACTGGTTTATAATAAACTGGGCATAAAACACTTGTTTACAAGTTACCTAAAAGGTTTACAAGCTACCTAAAAGTTTACAAGCTACATAAAAGGTTTACAAGCTACCTAAAATTAAGTACAATAATTTCTAAATCATAGGAAAGGTTCTAAAATATGCTCGATATAAAAACGAATCAACCGTACAAAATACATTTTTTTTATACCCAAAACTTTATCAAGGAAAACTTTGTTTCCTTAAAAGATAAGTAATCTCGCTTCCTTCTAACATCCAAGCTTAAAGAGCACTTGTTTACAACTAACATTCATAAATGAGGAATCCATTCTCTAACACGAAACTTATAAATAAAAATACAATGATAGGTATTTAAAAATATACAAAATGGCTCCATTCGCACTGGAATCATGTTTACACGTTTAAATTAATGAATGATTTTCATTAATCTAATTTCATTTCAATTTATGTGCACTACAGGAAAATTTTGCCAATAACGATTACTGAATATATGAAGCAGCTATGTATTTATAGCGTTATTTATCTATGTAGAGTTAAAAACGTATTGTATTATGTTCGAACAATATCCTTAGTGCAAGTCTCCGTCGTCTTGCTACCTACAGTCCACGGAGAGTTAAAAGTTTTTCTCACAAAAACGTATATAACGTGGCTCACTGAATTAGAAACGAAGAACGCTTTGTATATTGTGTGAGACATCGTACTTGTAGATACAAAAAAATACAGTAGTTTACCGCTGATATACTTAAAATTTTATCATTATTTATTTCTTAAACATTTTTATCTATGTTTTTTAAAACTAAAGATTTATCTATACTTAATATGAGGGAGCGTAAGTAAAGTTTTAAAATACTTCACTACTATATGTCCGTGAAAGTGTAATATCTTTGGAATTTTATGTATAAGTACAATGTGATTTGTCTTACGATCTAAACGGAGACGTAATATATAATATGACGCCAGGTCACATATTATTAGGAATAATGAGTAATGTAAGTTATTTAACCTAACCAAATTTTTAACAGAACCGTTCTACATTAAATACCTATTATAATTTGACATCAAAATAATCGTATTCGTAATATCTTATACTTAGATAGGAACGCTAGTTTAAGGCGGGTAAAAATTTACTGTGCGTAATGAAACGCGGAGTCTGCAGAAATTAGACTTCTTTCTATGATTCGGAGGGAGGATACACAAAGACCGATTTCCGATTTATTTTAAACACCTAATAACCGTTGCGGGCTGCGGCTATCTTATGTTACCTACCTGATAATTTACCTCTTAAAGATTTTAATTCTCGTCTCGTCTTATATATATATATATATATATATGTGTGTGTGTGTGTGTGTGTGTGTGTGTGCG
>DVQP01002680.1:0-12095 GCA_018231745.1 Danaus eresimus
ATCAAAAACATTAACAAAAAATAGTACACACTTAATCGCCTTCACCATGGACAGTCCCATGTGAACACATAAAACAGCGTGGTCAGGTCTCTCCAGCGGAGCGCCGCTGATACAGTAATAGCAATCGCCTAGAATCTTGATCCTTAGTTGTTGGTATTTCTATAAGAAAATATATTATAATAGAATATAGCGTTTCTATCATATTGCATACAAACTATACTCACCTCCGCGAGACGGTCAAATCTAGCAAAAAGTTCGTTCAATATCGCTACTAGATCCTGCGCTGAATAGGTTGAGGATATAGCCGTAAAGCCCACGATGTCTGCATATAATATACTGAGACGGTAAAATAAAGAAAATTACACTAAATAAAACATAATAGAGATAATAATACTAATATGAATATAAGTCACATAACTCACCTAACATTTTCATGGCGGGACATGTAAATTTTCTTAAACTGGGTATCGATAAGGCCCAAATCTTTCCGCATTTGTACTGCCACATGTTCAGGAAGCACGGATAGCAATAATCTTTCCTAAAAGAAGGCATAAAACGTTTAAAACCATTGCAATCTACTTTGCACGACAAAATATAGATTTTCATTGTAACGTAGGAGTAAACCCCTTTATATCTAAATAATTACAGGTTGTATTTCAAAAGTCCATAAATACTATATTAGTATTGATTTTAATCATATTGATTATTTAAATTAAATTTTATTAAAAAAGTGCCATAGTGTCGTAATTAAATAATAGATATCAATGGTATAAATAAATTTTTTTGATTATCTTATTACGAATTTTATACTCCTGACGTGTTAAGTGCAATGAGATGATTTTGGTACCATATATAGTAAATTAAAATAAAAAAATATATAATATATAGGAAATACGTTGTCATTATTTTTCATAGAAATGTAATTTACTTCTATGACTTTATGATAATGTAAAATGTTAGCTTACTTGTTCTTTGCTTTGTTGTTCAATCGTAAGTTTATCGCGTAAACTCCTTTTTGTCTCTTGAAATGAGCTTCGCTGTTGTTTTTCACTTATTGCATATGCAGTTCCGCCCAGAAATGTAGCTCCAAGTAAGAGGCATCCGTTCGCTATTTGCTGCCAAAGAAGATAAAGTTATTTATTTGTTTTGCTATTCTCAAATTTTAGATACATTTGAATGCCTTGTATTCACCTGCAAGTAAAAATCGCCGGCCAGTCTGCTTTCAGTAGTTGTAGCATTATAGTATTGTATAAGTAAATACGCAGTGAGTGAAAGTGTGCTGTATAATATAAGAAGTATATAATGGAATGGTAATGTTGCAAGAGTAAAATATTGCAGTACGACAGCCCAACCCAGCAATTCATTGTACGAATCTCCAAGACGTCGGGAAGTGCTCACAAGTAGTTGAACCCATAAGGTAATCCATGCGATATGATTTAAAGCTGTTCTTGCTTTACGGTATAGAGCGTAGATTACTGCCAAAATTAAATTCAGTACAAGGGAAATTGCGACAGATTTATAGGCGAAATGCAAATCACGTTCTCCAGGCACAAGCGACGCAAACACTTGGAACAAAACCCCTGTTATGATTAAACGGAGAACAGCCCTTTGCCGTTGTTGTTGTGTATAGGCTAGATATAATTTCTCATCTGATAAATCCGAAAATCTCCATGGTGGCAACATCCAGCAGGAACATTTTTTTGTAGTTCGATTTTGTACAGTTTTCTCCATAATTTCACCACTTTTCCATGTTATTGTCCAACAATATTCAATATTTAATGTATATTTTTTTTAACGTTTTTCTTACTTCATTAACACTTAGACACATTGTTACTTACAAAGGCTTTCTCGTTGTTTTACATAAATATATGTCGGTGTACCTATCTCGTTACAAGGGAATTGAGCACTTTATAATGAATTTTTATTGTACCTATACAACTTAAATTGTAAAGAATACCCGCAGAAATAAATAATGTTTAACGAAATTTGTTAAGTTTTATTCTCTCTATTTACCTATATATATTTAGATTTAACAAATCTATTTATTATTCCTTCTTTCATAAATTTTCGAGATTCCAAAACCCAAAAAGATATAATCATTAATGCAAAACTTCCCGTAGATAATACTAAGGATACTCCCAAATTGAAGTCGAATTAAGGGATTTGAGGCTCCCGCTCAATGAGTACTCAAAGAGTAAATTTATTTTTCGTAACGTAATATTAAGATAAGATGATTTACACTTTTTGTCGATACTTTGATTTCATTATACAGAACGTTTTTATAAATAAACAATTTATATCAGATCACGTATTGGTTTAGCGATTGAAAATAATGTCTAATACATTGCCTAGGAAAAGTTTAGAGAATATGAACATCAAGCGGAGACTTTCCGTTTGCACGGGCACGATGATCGAGGACGCCTGTGTAATGAATAAATTACACGCTGAAACATTGTTCAGATATCCGTTCATTAACTCTGCCGTCTTCTAGACGTACGAGGTTTTATATATGTCGTATACGTAACTACAATAGTCAACTAATTTCAATATTGACAATCGTTTTGACTTACTTATGGACAAACTGTGAAGAACAATGTTCATCTAAAAGCAATTGTTATTCGACATACTTTAACGCATTCCTCATAAAATGCTTCTAAAATTTTGGTTACCTCCAAGAATTTTTATAATTTGTTCCCTCATTTTCATCATACAATACACATTGTCTTTTAATACTTATAAATAAATAATTTCAATTATATCCATTAATTCTATATTACATTTTCGCATAAATAAAAAAATTGTTTAACCATGCCATAGTAATTAGTAGTGTCATTTATCTTAAACACATATTTTCTAACTCTATAGCAATTAATGAAATATGTATCAAATGTTATTAACGTATTACTGAATGTCACGAGAACAAAGAAAATTGTGAAAATTATTAAGGGAAATATCTTAGCCAAAAAGACAATATTACTGCGGGAATTAATATTTAAGTTTACGACGTAATAAATTCGTTTCAACAAAATATTAATGCTTTATTGAATAAATGATTAACGTAAACAAATATAATATGCATTAGAGGTTGTACGATAAAAAATCCGATATTGTGCTCACTCGTATTATGTTACGTTTATTTACACTTCACGTAAGCTATGAAGACGTTAACCAATTCGATTATACTACGTATAAATATATACAGATGTGGTAGAATTACTCATATACAATAAATTTCCCGCCGAAATTGCGATTTCAGTGATGTAAGCAGGTAATCTCAGTAATGACCCTTGTCATACTATTGACCCATTAACATTGAGAGCACTTTCGTTAGCGTTAAGGTACTTGCGGGAAGGGTTATTATGATCATGTGGGATTTTATTGGTAAAAAATATATACTGTAGTAATATTTTATTATCCGGAAATATTGAGCGGTAAAGGATGAGAGGAATCGGGATACGCGGGGATCGCGGCAGCGCAAGGCGTTTTGCGCACGTGCTCGCGCGCGACTGCCGCGCCAGCCGCCGCCCTCCGCGGTAGCAAGCCATCGCCCGCCCGATCCGCCTTACCCTCCCTTGCAACCCACCCTGGACCGCCAGTCAATTCATTACATCGATTCAAATTATTTCAATTGCTATTCCAGCAACGCGCGGAAAAACTCAATCTCAACAGAGGTCAAAGATGGGTTGGGCTTAAACAATTAGGTAATTATAATATACTTGAAATTATAAATTAGATAAATAATTATACTTAACTTTTTTACTTTATTAGACTTGTAGGATTCTTAATTACATTAATGATATTTATCAACAAGTTCTAATATGTATATTTTTTTTTTCATTAAAGCATAATTTTAATAATTAGTCATAACTAGTTAGGTACATAGGTAATAGGTACTTAATGAGATAAACATACTTAAGTATATTTTTATATAAATAAACTGCAGGACGACAAGTATGATCAGAATTCTAAACACAAATATGCATGTTACAACTATGCTAAACAAAACTAATAATGAATGCTAGGTAAATAAAATGACATTAAAATGCCATTAATGTTTATATCGTGTGTAATCTATGGCAAAAGGACGGAACTTTATTCGCTCACGAGGGGTTGCATACGTTTAGTTTTTTCTTTGTTGTGTTTGAAACAATACAGAAACTTTAACTATTAATTTCGCGTAGAAAATTTTTTTTTAGTGCCTGTAATTTAAAGCAAATAACTTTAATTTCTTTATTAAAATGCCACTTCATAATTTGTGTAACGGCCTATATATTAGATTACGTCAGTTTAAAAAAAATTAAAGTATTTAGCTGCCATTCCATGCGTTATGTAGGAACACAAAAATATTTTGAAAAAATGTCGACACCTTCGTCTATAAAGCCTACTTATTAGTTACTAAGAAAAAAAGAATTATAAGGAAAATTATGTAAGCGACTTCTTAATGAATGTATGAATAATTTCATTGTATTTCTACATTTCTTCAAAAAATTATAAAAGTCCAAAAGGACAGCAAAAGAAAAATCTCTGTAATTGAAAAATCTTGATTTTGTAATTGGTTACTTATAAAAAATCGAATTTTTTAAATGTAAGTTATAAAAAAGCATCTTGAATAACCTTTAAAAAATTAAATAATTTTTCAAATACGATTAAGTTAAATAAAATGTCTACGTTAAATATTTTGTAAATCTTTATTCTTGATAACATGATTATAAGTGATAGAGACCAACTGTATTCAAGATGACACACAATGCAGCTAGTACTGATGGTACAACAATATATACATGAAAACTGGACTCAATAGATTTAAGATTTTTAGCTACCATTAATTTACCTCTCTTTCAAATTCTTTTAAAAAATACGCTATAGCAAATTATGGAAACAACCTTTTTCTCGTGCTTTTAAACTTTTTATCGTACCTTTTAACGACAGTTAAATGTTTGGAAAATTGCCATACACACAGCTTTTTTACATTATGATGTATGCGATGTCTCGATTTGTTAACAATCTTCTTATATTTGTATCCTTTGTATTTTTAAGGTGTACAAGAAATTGTAATGGTAGTTTTAATGTGTGGTGTTTCCGACTGTACAATATTGTTGAAGATTTGTTCATCTGTAATTAAAATGTTCTAAAATAAAGCGTTTTAAATTAATCTTTGGTGTTCTTAAAGCATTAAATATGATTATTTCACTATTATAAAGTTTTTCTCTGTGTCAACACCAATTTGATGTCTCACAAGTCACAATTGTCAAATTATTTATTAACGATTGTATTTGTCAACAATATATTCGTTAAAATATAACTGTATTCTTCTATAATGGAAGTAAGATTGATATAATAATGCAACCTACATGTTATGTATAATTTATAAGACTCATAAAAAAATTAAAATTTAAGAAAGACACTCAATACCTAACCTATTAGCCGCAATCATGGATATCGAATTTATGAAACCAGTTAAGCCTTTAGTTTTCAAGGCTTTAAAAGACGTCGATATTGCAACTTTAATAAAATGCACACCTGATGAGATAAGACCGATCATCCCATGTCTAGTGCGTATGGCTCTTATAGCACCTCTTGATATAACTAGATATTGTGCTGAGGCTAAAAAAGATATCCTGACTCTACTGTCTGGGATTGATTTAGTAAATTTCATCGTATCTTTACTGTCTATTGAATTTCATGCTCTGGAAGTGGATCTAAAAAAAGAACAACAAATGCGGTAAGTTTTACTTAAAAATCTGTTGTGTACCCTTTGCAGTTTTGATTGTCTGATAATTTTTGTAATAATAATTATTATCTTTTAGCTTAAAAAGTGGATCCCAGAATACTGAATCCTTTTTGATACAGAATGTAGTAAATGGAATTGCAAATGACTTTGAACAGTCAGATTCCGCTAGAAGAGTCCGACTAGTTCTCTCTGAGTTGCTGCAGATGCAAGCACAGTTGGCAGAGTATAATCAGAATAAAAATTCAAATTCTGAATCTTCTATAAAACCATCTGAACTCTTTGATAATGAGGTGTATCTTGAAGAAATTACGGATGTTATTTGTATAAGTCTTGCTGAATTACCAAATCTGTTAAATATTTGTGAAATTGTTGAAGTGTTACTTCATGTGAACAAAGGACCAATCATTATTTCTTGGGTTGTAGCAAATATGCCAGATACACTTTTAGATGGTAAATTATTTGTACAAATAAAAAAAAATCAATTTTTTTTTATCTATTTAACTGATTCATCGAAGAAATATATTTAATTTCAGTGGCAGAATCTTTGGTTTTAAATGCTGAAAGAGGAGAAGAAGGTGGCATTAGAGCCAAAACTTTATCCACATTATGTGACGCCTGTCCCTATATTGCAACAGCTGTTAGAGCAAAAGCTGTATCTGCTTCCAGACTGCCATGTTTAATAATAAACCTAACTTTAACACATCATCAAGACTTGGTAAAATGATATAATTAAGATGAACATTTTTTGTGATAAAACCAAGATATAACCATTTTTGCTTATAGGTATCCTTTATATCTGGTTTGCTTTTGGGTTCAGACCAGAGTACCAGAGCATGGTTTGCAACATTCTTACGTAACTCACATAAAAGAGGGAAAGGAGATGGTCATGCAATATTGGTGAAGTTGCGCCAAGAACTTCTGATTAGGTTAAAAGAAGCTTCAGCTGGGGTTGATGCCTCTGCATTATTAAGGTTATACTGTGCCTTGAGAGGAATCGCGGGAATAAAATTTCAAGATGATGAGGTGTCAGGACTTTTACGACTTGTGACACAAAAGCCACCACCAACTCCAGCTGGTGTGAGATTTGTTTCCCTGAGTTTATGTATGATCCTAGCATGTCCTTCACTTATGGGTTGGTAATCTTTATAAAAATGGTGTATTTTTTCTTACTGCCTTTGTTATTGTAATGTTTAATATTTTTAGCTGCTCCTGAACATGAGAAGAAAGCAATTGAATGGGTACAATGGCTTGTAAAGGAAGAAGCTTATTTTGAAAGGTAACAGTCACAACACTTAATGAATTATGTATGGGAAAAATTTGTATAATTGAAGAGAAATTTATTGCAAAGGGTTAATTAGACCATACAATGAAACACAGTCCCTTTAAAAAGTGGCTTAATTCTTTTGTTAAAGCAACTCAGGCGTCACAGCTTCGTTTGGGGAGATGTTGCTACTAATAGCAATCCACTTCCACTCTGGTCAGCTGACTGCTGTTGGTGAACTGGTCTGTGCTACACTTGGCATGAGGGTCCCCGTGCGACCCAATGGACTTGCGAGGATCAAGCAAGCCTTCACTCAGGAAATATTTACTGAGCAGGTAAAACTAACTACGGTATATCTTTGATTATAAAAGTACTCATGGATCAAAGTTGTTAGGTATATATGTATATACTAAAATTATAAAAACAAAAATCTTATATGTCAATTTTTATAATTATTATTTTTAGAAAATTTAAGTAGAAATTACATTATTTTACTACTTGATCCTTAATTCTTATTATTATATGTGTAGTAACCAAATATTGCAAATGATTTAATTATTTTCAGTTTTCAATACTAATTTGTAAAAAGTTGTAAAGGTCTTAAAGAGCAATGAAACACATGAGAAAAACTTATCTATCTTATCTTTTAAAATTCTTTCCTTCCAGGTCGTCACTGCACATGCTGTTAAAGTTCCTGTCACTGCAAATCTCAACAGCAACATATCCGGTTATTTGCCTGTACATTGTATTCATCAATTACTGAAGTCGCGAGCATTTTCAAAACACAAGGTGCCAATAAAAAATTGGATATACAGCCAAATTTGCAACTGCATTGCACCCTTACACCCTGTAATGCCAGCCCTCGTCGAAGTTTATGTAAATTCTATTCTGGTTATTAATAATAAAGGAACAAATGAATACTTCAACAAGCCAATAACAGAAGAAGAAATACGCAGGGTATTCCGAAAGTCTATTTTTGGTGTTAATTATGACTTAAACAGCAAACCATTCACTTCTATGGATATTGATAATGAATCCATACTTGACATAAACATTGAGAAACCAACTCTAGCCTCACAACTGTTGTTGATCTATTACCTGCTCCTGTATGAAGATGTGAGATTGGCTAATACAGCTATACTGATTGCTAATGGAAGAAAAGTGAAAAGTTATTCAACAACATTTCTTTCCGAGTTGCCAATAAAGTATTTGCTACATCAAGCCCAAAAAGATCAAATGAGTTATGGTGGTCTTTTCAGCCCGCTACTTCGTTTGCTTGCGACTCATTTTCCGCAGCTGTCACTTGTAGATGATTGGATGGATGACCAGGTCTTTGGAGATTCCTGTCGTCACCAAATAGACATTAATCTTTCAGAAGTGTCTATAAACGAGGCATTCCAGTGCATTGAGGAAAATCCATATAAAACTGGTAAAATATTAAAAGCCATGCTTAATAAAAATCCTACTGACATATGGCCTTTTGCAGAAATATTTGTTAAATACGTGAAGAGTGTGTTAGGAGTTAGAGTCCCAAGACATATACAAGAACTCTACAGAGAGGTTTGGCTGCGTTTAAACACGGTTTTACCCCGATGTTTATGGATATTAACAATTAACGCATTGCTAGATATAAACAATGGATGCGGTAAATATGTTACAATAACACAAGAAAATGTTCTAGTTGATCCTTTACAAGTCTTAAGATGTGATATAAGAGTATTTAGATGTGGCCCTATATTAAAAATAATTCTGAGGATTTTAGAAGCTAGCTTAGCTGCATCGAGAAGCCAGTTAAGTCGTCATTTATTGGACAAGCCACTTCTTGAAAAAAGCGGACAATTGACATCAGACTCCGAAAGAGAAGAATTAAAAAATGCCTTAGTTGCCGCTCAAGAAAGTGCCGCTCTACAAATTTTACTAGAAGCATGTTTGGAGACTGAAGAAGACCAATCTAAACCCGAACTAATGTGGTCTTTGAAAGAAGTTCGAAGTATAATATGTTCTTTTTTACATCAAGTGTTTATAGCTGAGCCATCACTCGCAAAATTAGTACACTTCCAAGGATATCCGAGGGAATTATTGACAGTAACCGTCCAAGGCATACCGTCAATGCACATTTGTTTAGATTTTATTCCTGAACTTCTAAGTCAAGCTTCTCTAGAGAAACAAATTTTTGCTGTGGACTTGGTATCTCATTTATCAATTCAGTATGCTTTACCAAAAGCTATGTCCATCGCGAGGTTATGTGTGAATACTCTATCCACACTCCTCTCCGTTCTACCAAGTGACCTTCGTCTGGAACTTTTCCAACCAGTTTTAAAATCGCTCGTACGCATTTGTATAGCATTCCCTTCCTTACTTGAAGATATAACATCGTTATTGTTACAATTAGGTCGAATTTGTGAATCTCAGGTATCACTTGGTCATTGTTGGAATGACACAAATATATTGGGCGAAGGGGCTTATGTGTCGTCTGAAGTTCACAATGACAGTAAAGTATTACTCGCCGAGGTTTTATGTAGAGACATTAAATCAACAATGTCAGAAATTATACAGAAAGCACTTTTAAATGATAAACTGTATTGATATATTGTATTATTTGATATATTTTTTGAATAAAATCTAGTAATATATTCCTAAATTTTATTTCTCTTTAAGAGACTAACTTAGATTCTAATACATTATGTGCAACATATTCAATGGTTCCACTGGGTTTTGTGTTTCCAGTTGTCTGTACATCCAAGCACATTGATTTCTTGCAACTATATTACCGATGTCATTATATAACTGGGCCTGAAACAAAAATTTTCTTATATTGATTATCTGCTAAATATGAAAAAGCTTATATGTTCGGAAGATTTCCCACTTACAATATGAAAAAATAAATTTAAAAAAGCATTCAACAGTTATTAATACTTATTTTTCAAGGATTTTACAATTAACAATTACTAGCGAGACAGTTGTCATTTCGTATTAAAATTAAACAAAAAAAAACTATTATTAATTTTAATGACTATTGTGTCTGGACTCTTGTTTCTACATCAAAAAAAGGAAATTGTTGATTTAATAAACCAATAATGTTACGTTATATATATATATATATATACTGTAGTGTTTACCTGCAGATACCATGTATGGAGTAACCTGGCCTCAGCTCCAACTTTTGAGAAATTCTCTTTAACTGTATCTAGAGCGTCGCAGCAGGATTGCAACACCTGGTTGCGAGCTTCACCCGACGGCGGAGAGGTCGCTATTCTACACTTAGTATATAATAACATACCTAGAAAATTAACAACATTAAAAAATACTCTTGAAAAATATTATTACCTAATATACTTGTACAATACCTCTGGCCATGTCGTAAGCGCTGCCGTGTTCCATAATCAACGGCAACACTTTCCTCGCTAATAACAGAGCGTTTTTCGTAGAACCCATATGCAGTTGGACATTAGCCGTGTGCATCTCAGCGGTCGCAGCCAAGAAATGCAAGTGGTATTTCTTCGCCAGCGACAACGCTTCGTTTAACAACATAATGTTAGTGGATCTGTTATTGCTGAAGGTGTGCTGCACTTCTGCCATCATTATCATCGCCTTCAACCTCAGTGACATGTAATGCAAGCTGTCGTCTTCGGTTTTACAGAAGTCCAGTATATCGTGGAGCGTCTCCAAAGCGTCAGTGGGATTCTCTTTAAGGAAATACATCTCCGCTCTCAGGAGTTGACTTTCCCAGCGGTCGTATGATGCTAGCTGTCTTATACTCTGATCTGCCTCCTCCCATTTACCTGGATAGACGAATTAATTGATATTGTACAAATGTATATTTTGCACGTAAGCAATGATAGTGTGGAACCCTAAATATTTATTAGAAGCGTACGATCTAATCAATGACGTATCGAATATATATCCTGATTTCAATCTGTGACGCGGTAACCACCTCGTATAAATGGAACCGTCCACTTATTGGTCCTATCTACAAACCTCTATATTATTTTTTTTAATATTACTAAGTATATAACATACCAGCTCTCAGTGCATATGTGGCGTGATGTCTCGCGGCTGCAGCGCGTGCTGCCGGCGACGTGAACAACGAGGCGAGCGCTGCAGCTAGTGGGCCCGCGCCGCGCCAGGCCGCCGCGCACACCGCACCAGCCCCGGACCCCTCCGACCACTGCCATACACTGCCCGAACCCACCGTACACTCTACAAACATAGCGAGCATTAAACCACGCTCATACTTTATACGGTATTACTCCCGACATATTGGTTCATGCAACAATCACAAGTACAAGTATTTCTTCAGTTTTCGGACCATAACAGCTTAACCCGGTAGGTGGAAGGTAGTGAAAACTATTAATCAGCTGGGCTGATGTGGTTGAAATTTTATCTATATAAGTAGCAAAGTCTTGAGTTAGTTCTAAATGCTTTTACTATTCGACCCTGAAGGTATCACTGATGTCGGTCCCAAAATAGAAGTTTGTTTACTTCGCTGTGGTGTTTACTTGTCTATTGATTTGATTTTTAATTCCCGCTAAATACAATTTAAAATTTGTAACTTTTCGTCATTTTTTAACCGCCTTGTATATGATTTCATTATCTTGTATAAGTATTTAATTATCTTTCAGGATGATTACAACTGATTAAGTGGCGCTGCCATTGGTATACAAACTTTTAAATCACTGGACCGATTGGGTTGAATTTTCTCTCAGAAATTAGTACATTAATTAAATACAACATGTTATTATTACACTCATTAAGTGTTCAATGCAAGAATCTTTACATAGGTTTTTTCATAGTTTAAAAATATTCCCATGGGAAGGTGGCATTTTCTCGCGATAAAATGTTGCATCAGGTGATCAGCAACCCCCATATAAAATTATATTCAAATCCGTCCAGTAGGTTTTAAGTTATAAGCGTACAATAGACAGACAGACAAAATTTTCAAAAATCATATTTTTGGTATTTGTTTCTTCTAGGAATACTAATATAGGGATTTATTCCCATTTATTTCCCATGTGCAGGGTAGAGCCCGTGTATGATATTATTATATGTATAGACTATATATTCATATTTTCAGGCGGCTATTAACAAGCAACAGGTTCCAAA
>DVQP01002681.1:0-12095 GCA_018231745.1 Danaus eresimus
TATGTCACTTTTCTTTAAAAAAACATATAATTACTTATTTATTTTTTGTTTTGTATCAATTCATTCATTTATTTCAAAATTCTGAATGAGTTGAAATTCTCTACTTTCAATAATGTTTGAAGTTGGTTGGGTTGTGGTGTCATCGTAATAATTTATTGTTTGCTCATTATATTCTGAAGACTTATTACTCATATTTTTATTTTATTTTTTTTAAAAAGGCCCGGGAATAATGGATGCCAAACTGTTTTCAGAAATTAATATATACAATAATAATAATAAGCCTACAAGTACTGCATTTAATTACAACTATAATTTTAAGAGAGTCGTAATATTAAAACTACGATAGAGCCATATCTATTTTTTATAACGGCCTCTTGATTTCTTTTGAAGACGGTAGTGACAAGCCAAAGAAATCGATAGCACAGACTTCTTTTGGTCATATATTTATTTTATCAAACAGTCGAATTGTTCTTTATGTTTTGATACTCTTAATTAAATTTATAATATTCTATGACACTAGAATACACATCAAAAATTCTACGCGTAAAGTAAAGTAAAGGTTGTATTTTATTGGATGTCATGTCGAGGTTTATCAGTACACCAGAACTTCACAGCGCAGTGTTTATCAACAGACTTTCAATATGTACTATTTACTTTTATAGGTAAGTGGATATCTGATAAAATTAAATATTGATGGCGATATATTACAAAAATGTAAGTAAAAATTATATTTTTATGTTGATAAAGTATAGGCTTGTTGATAATATTTCAGTATAGTTGTGTTTATTGATAGACAGTTTACGTGGAAAGTAAGTTTTAAAGTGGAAAAGCGCTTTTATAGAGAAGTCTTCGGAAATTTTCCTTAAAAGAGTCATGAATACTATGATTAAAAAAGTTATAACATAAGGTCTCAGGTGAGATTTATCGTTTGGTTTGTAGGTCGTAAGGTGGAGAGAGCCGAGCGGGCTGAGGAGGCTTTTGTTCATTTGTTTTAACTGACTTCTGATATCAATATTAAAAGTTCTTTCTATATAATTATTTAAAGCCATTATTTTATTCTCAGTTAATCTCGATAAATAAATAAAGACAATGATCGTCGTTAGGTCCAATTACGTTTTATAAATTATAAAACTCTAACCAAAATTTCAATATTTACACTCAGTACATCGTTAAAATGAAAATAATATTAACCTTGGTGTACGAATTTTAATGATATTAAGGTAATACCAACAATTAACACCACACATACCATTTAATGTATGAAAATATTTTGACATACTTATCATGTTCATATTTTTAATGAAGCCTTCTTTAAGTAATATAATTTGAATAATTATTCCGCAAATAGGTAGCAAGTTGTGAAATATTCACCTAATTTATAATATGACTAAGAGGTCTGGCGCAGGGAACAGTTTCAAAACAATTCAAACTAAGGAATACATTAAAGATAGTTCCAAGTTGATATTATTATGTGAGTGTAGCGAGTGGTTCATTCCCTGTTATAGAAAATAATGAATTCATAGACACCTCTTGAATAATCGAGAATTAATAACCTAGTTTGTTCCTAGTGGAAGTTTTAAAGAAAATTTGTTTTTGTGACTGAAATAATTATAATTCAGATTTTTATAATATATAACTTTTATGAAAAATGTGTGATCAAAAATGTGTATACCTTTGTTGATATTCATATATATTATGAATTTAAATGTACTTGTAACTTGATTAGAGAAAGATTAAAATTTTCAGAAACGTTATTAGAAGATTCTTTTTTTATTTCACTAATCTTTGACTGATTCTTACAAAATCTGAAAAGCGGTTGAAAAAATTATGACCTAAGAGGTGAAGGTAAACTTAAATCTTTTTAAATGTCGATTCGTAGTCATTTTGGTCTTTGGATTCGTTACCATCGTGTTTCTTTCATTAAGAAAATAACCTTATTATAATTCTATTTGAAATATTTAACTCGTTGATTTAATAAGAAAAACAATTAAATTACAGTAACGTTTATAAGTAAGAAGATTAAACTATGAGATTTTGTAGATATAAACCAATATCTGTTAAATTTAAAAAACCAAATAAAAGTATAATAATAACCAACAATGTGATAAAAGATTTTTGACCCGCGTCTTATTAAATTAAATACTTGACGGCTATTTTCGAATATCATCCTTCCTTTCATTATACGAAATTTTATGATAAAAATGTTCTCCCAAACTCTGATGAAGATTTTTAGAGCCTATAAATATTATCGCAAGCCTTACGACGAGGCGTCGACCTCACAAAAAGGTTCATTAATTCTTTTTCACTATTTTGTTGGTAAAATTACAAAAATATTTACATCATACTTTGTAAGCGTCGTATACTGAAACGTTCGGATTTACGAAAAGAAATGACTCTTTAACGAGATCCAGTTTTTATAAAGAACAAATTAATTATGATTGTATTTTTATGATCCGTAATCTTTTAAGGTAAATTATTCACTAATATTTTATTTTACTGTAATATGTATGTATTTATGTAAAGAAACAGAAATTTTTATTGACACACTGTAACATATTTAAATGAAATGAGCATTTTGATTGATGTTTTATATTGTAGAGACAATAACTCCTCATTTCCCTGACAAATTAGATCTTATCGAATGATTTGTTGAACCAATTAAATAAAACATAAGAGAATCTTAAAACCACAATAAAAATTCATTCTTAACGGAGAAGAAACAGGAGTACTAAATATATTTGAATCCTTTTTTACACGCTTTTTCTTAGCCTCACCTGTATGTTGGTGTGTTTATAACCGATTCTTTGGCCGCGATTTTACCCACTTTAAGCCGTCAGATTTTGTTCAAACTTTGTACATTCATCGAGGACCGATGACAATACACTAATTTGATGAAATGATCCATTTTTCAATTTGCAAAATATGATTTTAGTTAATTTATATAATTTTCATCTATAGTCTATAAGGTAAGAAACTTAATTACAATTTTGTATAATTTTTCTCTACTTCGCATCATCGTAGTGCAATAGTTTGAAATTTAAAGACAAGCCATTATAAATAAACCAAACTAAAAGATAGGAAAAAAATATTAGTCTTAAAAAAAACTAAAAAACACGATTTTTTAGAACACCAAACTAAAAAATAGAAAATAAATTTTTAATAAATTAAATTTAGAATAGTGTTAAAAGTTTCAATAAATATATATTTATAGTAGTGTAAATAAAAAAAATTATTTAAAAAAGCGTGGGGTGCTTTTAAAGATATTATCGAAATGATAATTACTCTACTCCTATCTGTCAATAAAATATTTATAACTATTGACAGCATGCATCCCACACTTTTTTTAAAGTAACTTTTTTTTAAATTACACTATTATTAATTTATATTAAAATTATTAACACTATTCTCAAATATTTTTTTTTTCAATTTTATAATTCGGTTTTCAACTAAAAGCGTGTTTTTTTTAGTTTTTTTAATCTACTATATTTTTAAATTGATTAAAAAGTAACCCCTTCGAACTTGACTGTTTTTTGTAATTTTTAAAAATATTTGAGCCTTAGTATTCAGATTCGAAAGTTTTAATTAAATGAAATAACATATAAATATAACATGACCTCGGTGTCCGTGTATTCATTACTACCGACTGACTCCGAGAACATATTTCACGACAGGCTGCAGTTAAAACTTGGGCACACAGAATTTCGGGCGAAACGAGGTTTGCATAAAAGATTTTTGGAGTGACGGGAAAGCTTTCGTGCCATTCACTCCATGGGAGTATGTTTTAAGTAAAATTTTTTTTAGTTTTCCAGTTAAACATGAACCGAGACCTTGGAAAAGACTCAAGTGAAATATAATTCCATTTAAAATATTCATATACAATAATAACAAAACTAATAATATGAACTTCAATATATCATGAAATGTGACTTTCATCAAAGTCTGGTAAACTATGTATGTACTCACTTCAAATGGAAATCTTATAAATGACTTGCAATTAAACACGGCTTAACCCCATTAGTTATGTAGCTAGCTAATTAAGTGATTTGATTCAACGAAACTAATTTACAAGATAAAAAAGTTTGTAAGCATTTCGTTTAAAACATTCAATGAATACTTAACATTTATTATTTGTTAATTTAGGACATTTAATTTTTATTTCGGTCCCTAAATATTGTGATATTTATTTCTAAAAGTTTCTGATCGGCATTTCGTAATTGAATTTATTATTGTGGGAGTATATATTGAAGTGTCCGGTGCTCATGATACAGGAATTATAGTCGGAAGTGTCGGACGATTGAACGATCGAATGGTCAGTAAGGACGTGACACTTAATATAAAGATCAATCGTTCAGAAATTGATTGAACTAAGTCCGATCGTTTGAAATTTGAATTCCAAATAAGCGTAATATCGTATATTGACTCACTTCCCTCATTCGCTATATTTCAGAAGTCAAATGCTTTGAGAGATTTGAGAGACAAATTGTAATAAATTGTTATTTTATTTATACAGATAAAAATGTTCTAACAGTTATTGGAACTAGGACACAAAACGAGATATAAAATCTTATTGAAAAATATTTGCGGATTGATCTTGATTGATTGACGCCCTATAATTTAGGATTCTTATAAAAATGAGGTAATTGTTTATTACGTAAACTAATATTTTCAGTTTACTTCGAGTTATCTTATTATTTTAAAAACTGCGTACTAGCGACGTTTCAGTTGCTTTGCAACACCATGATCATGAACAGACGAGATGAGAATGTATGATGAATGAGAATCACGATCAATCATGACAAAATGTTTGGATAACGACCAAAACTATCTACAGAAAGCACAATATTGAGTTTAAAGCATACTTACCAATAAATATTATATCAGTAGACTAACACCAGTAAAAGCGTGTTTCGTTGACTTATCTAGGGCCTTGTCTTGTATGACCTCTTATGGAAGAAAATGGAGACCACGGATTCGAGGGGAGACAACTTAGCAAGTTATGTAGATACTGGTATAAACATCAGAGCAATAATGTTCGTTGGGTAGGAACCATGTTGGAGCCTTACACACCAGATTGCACTGTTAGGTAGGGTATCCTGACCTTACCTATCGTTTCTTAACTTATACTTGAACGAGCCAGTAGGGCCTCTCAGCACGTAGGTTGCTGTGTTGACGGGATCTGCGTCAACAATTTGAGATACGCAAACGACATGGTACTTTCGAGCAAGTTGACAGGTACAGTAACCTGTACCTATTTCATCGAAACAGTCAGGATCCTATGGACCTAGCTGATATGGAGAGGGAGCAAAGAGCTCTATCGACGCGGGCCAGGTTTACTCGCAGTTTGATTGACGTACACTTACGGTTACGCTATTTAAACATAGTCTGTGGGCTTATACCAAAACAACATATGGGGTTCGTCAATTATATATTATTCCAGTTGGCGCTGTCTCGGTATGGAGCGCAACAGATATGTTGCAGAAGTTTACACCAACTGCTTCACCGCTACAATTATTCAGCGATATGCAAGCTTGTTACGTAGGGTGAGAGCCAGACCCAATGCTATGATGAACATGATATCTGAAAGACTAGACTGTACATATAATATTCGACACTGTTGTAATAAGCGCATTTCGGTACCACAGCCTTTTAGAGTACATTATTTAATTAATTTAATACTTTGTTATTTTTGTTGCATTAGTTAACTTGACTTTCGTTAATTATTAGTTTTCTTTATTGTATATTATTTAAAAGTAAATGAACACTACAAAGTTACTCAGTCCGCAAAATATATTTTTTTAATTTGCTCCAACTAGACAATTCTCTGAATAAAATCACTGTAAATCGGTATCCAAGGATCGTACATAACCATTAAAAAAAATTGCCACCCGTATAAACTCCGGACATGGCCATATTTAAGCCATTTATACTAAGTATAATTCTAACAAAAATATCACAAAATACCTTCCTTACAACCTCTATATATTATAGACTATGTGTATTATTTTGCAGATAAATCTAGATTAATATACACTTCAGAGAACCGTTAGGATGGATTCCAATATATCTATATTTTCTATTTAATAAAACTTGAAATAAATAAATTTATATAATAAATTTCACAAATAATTCCGACCACCTTACATATGAAGAGTCTGTCAAAATACATAACTAGTTTTCACTTTGATATTTGCCTTCTTGGTAAAGTAATTAATTATCACTTCGATAATATCTATCTCACGTCAAAAAATATTTTTAAAATCATAGTTAAATTTGTAGGTTTTCCCTCTCTTGTTTCATTTATAAATAATAAATATCTCGACGTTTTTAGTCACACGAAAAGCATTTTCCTATAAGTGCACATATTATTGTAAGTAGTTTTGTGCTCTAAAAAACTTATTATCTGAGGATATATTTTCAGTAAAAATTTAAATATTTAGCTTAAAATAGCATACATAAATTTTAAAACGTCTTACTCTACCCACTCTTGGTTTTTTTTAGGTTTTTTTATATTAACTTCTATTTTTAATCAATAAAGTTTTGTTAAGTTTCGATATTACTGATGGATAATTATTGGTAAATATTATCTTTAAATTTGGTTCAATACATTTTATGAATTCAAATAAAGAGAAAATGTCTTAAAATAATAATAAAGTTATTTAATTTTTTTTCTTCTTTAAGTGTTTATTCATTAATTTACTCTTTGGTCTTAAAAGGAAAGTAATTAAGGAGAAATTAAAAAATATATATCCGTATATCAAAGCATTTAACATTTAAAATTTTTAAATAAACGAGATACTCAAAATTTCTTAGGAGCTGGGCTGTGATCTGAATCTAACGTATCGTGTTTATAACCTACTGACTTCAAAATAGTTTCACTCAATCATCAAACAACGTTTCAATCTTTACAAGAACTGAACTCTTGAAGTAAATCTTTTACAATTCTATCTAATGAGGAGTTACAAACTTGAGACATGCAACTTTTCGAAACGTTAAGCACGTGATATATTATGTTAGAAGTTACGGAAGTCAAAGTTTAAGATCGAACAACTTATTAGACTTACAGACTGGAATTAAGACTAAATGTTTCATAAATTAATCAACTATAATAGGACTAATTACTCGAATTAACATTACTAAAACATAACGTTCAAGAGAATCCTTATTTGTGTAATTTCATCATAGAACTGTTATCAAAATATAATATCCGCTGATTTTAGATATTTTATTAAATAGAAAGTCGCCTATTTTTTTTTAATTATAAGATGATATACTCGTAAAACAAACTATAGGATAATCTTAAAATAACAGTGATTTTTGAAAACTATTTGTTAGTGAACTAGACCGAAATAATAAAAAAAATTGTCACGGTTCAATTGGTAATATAAAACTAAGTAAAACAATTATTTTATCTTTGTTGCATCAAATTCTGTACAGTCTGTGTACAAAAATGTTGAATGGAATATACGAGTATATATGAATTCAAAAGTTAAAGCCTTCATGATGTAATATAATAACCAAAACCCATCCGTTTATAGCAGGGATAAATTTTAAAATGTATCTTTTAATAGCTTGAAAGAGTAATATAAGTAATATTAAGAGTTAACGAATTTGATATTTAAAACTCAAGAATTCGCAGCCAACACAAGTTATTGTTCAATAAATGTCTTAACCCTAGTATCGTCGCAGATGTGATGACACAAAGCAAATTGTCTTAAATAAAGAATTGAAATACATTTTATTCTTTTCTTATGTAACAATTTCTTCTCCAAACACTGTAATATAATTATATATAATAAGAAGTTTGATTTCACAAGAGGTAAATGAAAATCCGATGTGGGAGCTGCGCTTTTAAAAGACATCTAGTGTCCCAACGCTGAACTCGGAAACAATTACAAAACGTTTCTCAAAATCCCTCAATCTGTATGTATGGTATTTGTGGGATTGGCAATGATCTTACCATTTACTTTAATCAGAAAATTTAAATAATTGGAATGATAACCTGTGATTTATTTAGACATCTTCAAAGATATGTGTTTCACAAGGCCGTACGTGGATTTAAACCAAGAGATTTCATGAAATAATATTTTTTCAGTTTAAATGGGAACAATTATCTTTATATTATAAAAACACGCTGTTGATACCACAAATAAGAATAAATCTGTTTATTCTCCAAATGTATACAGCTCTGAATTGAAAAGTGCTTATTTACTGTCATTCGTAGTAAGTTCGGAATAATAAACTGCTTATTATAAGGTTTGGCTGTAAATAAAAAATTATTAAAAGAAAATTACACCCTTTTGTCAAGTTGGTTTTGTGTTCAGTATATTTTTGTTGAGGAACGATCAAAAATAATTTATATAATATTTGAAACAATTAAGATAGGTATGTTTATAAAAAATCTCTTTATGTATCTCTCTCTCTTTGTGTTTAAAATGAATTAAAACTTGCAAATTGGTATTTTCTGTTTAATAAGTCTACACAATCATGCTATTGTGATATATGATACAATATCACGGTATCAACTGGTCTTTACTCCTGCGGGAAATTCTCTAAATACAACAAAACAACTAACTACATTTAAGTGATTTTCAGAGTAACATAAAGAGACCAATGTATAAACGTTGTATTTGAAAATTGTTTCTTTTCAGGAAAAAAGTTCCTTTAGCATAATATTACATTTACCTAATATGAAATGTATCACTACATACTTATATTTATTTCCAACTGATTCTTACTTACTTCATACTAAAAAAATACATTTCAATTACGTATTAATAAAGGCTGTGTAATAAAACAAAAGAACAAAGGTAAATAAAAGTTGTAATAACTTATTCGGACTGAATTTATGCAGCAATATCTAGGAAGGTACGGGCTATACCGTGGTTTACTGTTTCTATACTCAATAATTTCACTGAGGGCAGTATAACGCTGGTACTTGAACTATAAACTTGAATAATAAATGCTAATTTAGTTATCAAATAGCCTTATATAAATGCTTTATGACCAGTTTTACAATTGTACGTATTTTAAGAGTAATTGAGAAGTCTATTGTTCATATTTCAAGGTAATCTATTTAGAATAAGAAAAGCTAAGAAGGTTGATGAGCTAAATGGAGTATATGTTACCTTCAATTTAGCGCCTGCTATTAAAATGGGTAATTAATAAGATTTATTACCTAGAAAACGTATTAACGGTAATCGTTCTGGATCCATACTACTATTATAAATGTGAAAGTAACTCTGTCTGTCTGTCTGTTACTCAATCACGCCTAAACTACTGAACTAATTTGCATGAAATTTGGTATTGAGATATATTGATACCCGAGAAAAAATATAGGCTACTTTTTATCCCAGGAAAATGACGCATTTCCATGGGAATATTCAGGTGGGCCGATCGCTTTTACGCCTAAACTTCTGAACAGATTTAAATGAAATTTGGTGCAAGATAGTTTGAGACTTAAGAAAGGACATGAGTTAGTTTTGACCGCGGGAATACAACGCATTTCTATGGGAAAAAATACTTTTCTGGCCAAGGAAGGAAAAACAAAAAACATCGTATACAAAACTGTATTGCAATAACCTATACTCTTCTGAAAATATATTAACCTAAAATAACCCAACCAATAACAACCACACTTAGTAATTGAAATATACGTACAAAAAAGTACAGCTCAGGTTCTTTTACACTACTATCCAAAAAAAACTATCTAATGCGGACGAAGTCGCGGATAAAACCTATAAATTACTAATTCTGAAATTAACGCGGACAAAGTGGAGGCAAAAACTAGTATTATATAAATAAAAACGTCTTTGATTAATTATTTTATTTATTGAATTTTGATTATTTTTCATTTCATTATATTATAATTACTGTTAAATATTTTTATAAATAATCATAGCAAAAAAGTTTTTTAAACATTCTTAAGTCATTTTAAATTGATAATGGTCTTGAAGCTATGATATTAAAATACGGGGATGAACGCGCTCATGTATTTATCTGGCTTGTCAAGCTAGCTGTGGTCACATGCTGACTCAGCTGTTTCCTGGCCGCTGTGAGCTTAATATTATATTTGTGATCAAATAGGTACCGCTAAAATATCAAAGGTAGAAAGCACAAACTGAGTCCATCAATTATAATATGATTCCAGAAGGCATAGATGCAATACGAAACGTCTGCAGCAATCGTTTGATTGAGAAACCCAGAGATGTCATGAAAATCACAATCAATCCAATTTATACTTTTCTTTGTTACAACTTATGCAAAAGTATAAATCTATCTTAACTTAGTACGTTTCAGAAACTGTCTTGATATGTTAAATTTATCACTTGTGTTAAAGGAAACAGTAACAGCGAAAGTTATATAATTAACTCCCAGAATTTAATTCCTTTAGTTTTTTTTATAAGTATTTATAAATGAGTTGGCTCTAACCCGTCTCTAATTTCAAACGCCATCTATTATAGTGCGCCGCTGACACATCCCAAGCGTTTAGAATGATTCATGGATTTCAATCAGCATTAGCAAACCCATTGATTGATTAGATCGTGGAACAACTTGCTTAAACATAACATTCACATAAACAATGCCTTTCATAACATATATTAAAGATGTTGTAAAAAATATATTTTAAATAAAATATCTTTTAGTATTAAATTTCCAAATTTCATATGCCATCAACGTTTCTTTTTATAACTCTAAATACTTTTGAAGTCCTTCATCGTGCATGCAGCTTAGTTATGTAATTACCAGATCATATTAAATTTAATCATATAACTTTAATTTTCAAACTAAAATGTGAACGTTTTAATGAAAATTTAAACCTGTCCCAAACTTTGAGTTCATATTTACAGTTTATAGTAATACTTTAATAATTATCTATTATATATGTAGAGTTTTGCATTTGTATCGTTATTTTTAGTTAAATTATTATTACTACTCTTTATTTTATTATACTGTAGTTTAAATTATAAGTGCATGTACCTACTCAAACAGTCTAAGTACTTCTTCCTGACATCCTGACTTAGAAAAAATTAGCCAATTTACTTTTTACAATTGTCATTTAAATAACAAACTATATTTGATAGAAAATTGTACTAAATTCTCTACTCTCATTTTAATCAGGAATAAATTCTTTTTTAATGACAGTTAAATTAAATCTACCAACCAAGCAGTCTGAGCGTTAAGCTACTGGTAAATACAATTTCTATGAATTCAAATACGCTTTAGTTCAACTGTGTTTTATTTAAATTAAGTTTAACGTGTAAAAAAAAAACATTTTCGGCGCACTGGAACAACTGGACTAAATTAACCCCATGCATAAAAGGCATACAAGGTATTTTAATTCCTATCACAATTACAGAAGGTCGGAAACAGTATGTTTGAGGTCAATTACATTTTTGTACTTGTGTGTAATCCAATTTGTCGGTAGCGAAGGTGAACGAATTTTAAAATTTTAACATATGCAGTTGTCCAGGACAAAGTAATTATCCCACTATTATAAAAGAATTACTTTTAAAACTATTATATATTATTATAGAGGACAAGAAAATGATCACAATTACCTACATCCATGTAATTATATTGTTAATCAAATATTCGATGGTCAAAGATCAGATTGGTTCTTATTATCAGTGAACTCGTAAATAATCGTTTGCTGTTAAAATATTTTGCTTTATCTTGTCACTGGATTTATTAGAAATATTCAGTTAGTTGTTAGAGAGAAACGAGCATTATAGTATTCGAAAATCCCATCAAAAGCGTGCTTTAGCGCTTCATGCTCAGAATTTGAATGTCAAAAAAAAAGGTAAAAAAATGAATAAAAAGGAAATGCTTTTTGATAATTTTTGATGGAGTAATTTTCAGGAAAAAAGAATTTTCATTTTATAAATTGATTAATGTTACTTTAGAATATAAAAATTATAATAAACTTATATTAATTATTTCTACACCTACTGTCTCAGGTATTTGATACAGGGTTAATTAAACAAGATTACAAATTGCGTGCAGTTTGTTTTCTTGTTGCTTTTGTGATTGTTTTCGGGGTTTAAGATAGGTGTTAGGGAGTATGATGGGGGGGGGGGGGGGTTTTCCGTGGGGGG
>DVQP01002682.1:0-12092 GCA_018231745.1 Danaus eresimus
AAAATATATTAGTTTTATTTAAATGACTCACGAAAATCTTAGATCTCATTATATAGAATAGATGTCGCTGATTACTGACAGATATTGTGTTAACTAAGTTTATCCCTTTCTATATGAATTCAAGTTCACACGGGCGAAGTCGAGGGAAAAATCTAATGTATATGAATAAAATTACTTATGATTTAATATGTTTGGCCATGGAAAAATTTGATTCTATATCATTCTAATATTTTTTATTAACTTTTAAGATACATTTTTACAGGATTACATGACCAAAAAGGATACTCACATAAACAACGAAATGAACAGGATACAAGACGAGTACAGGAAAATATTCGTTAAACTACAAAATCAAATAAACTATTACGTGAATTGTAGAGTTCAAGAAGAAAGGAAAATCAAAGACAAGGGACACATGCCACAGACTAAAGAACCAATAGATGTAAGTGTAAATATGTATATAATGGGACAACATTATACTTGATTTGATTTTATAATCTGTGTATAGATATTAAAAAATGAAAATACTGTTTTATTATTTTCAGTACACTGAGAAGATGAAAGAGTTATCTGATGACTTCGCTCGTCTTGCCCGTAGCAATTTCAAGGAATCTCTGGACAGTCCTCATTGACACAGAATATCTGTTATAATACTTAATATTCATTTACACAAGTGGCATTATAGTAAAATGTGCACTTAATACGAGTTTCCAGTGCTAACTTTAATACCGACAGTTTCACAGTTTTTTAATAACAAAATATTTTTACATAATCATTGAAAGAATGGTTTATTTTAAAGGTATTGTGTCATTTTTACACAATTTATACCATATTTCTATTAAAGCTATGCCAATATTAGGAAGATACCAAGAACAAGGTAAATTAGTTTTGATTATTTAAAATTATTATTATCTTGTTACTTGGATAAAAAAAATTCTGTACTGAGAACAACAAATCCACCTTATTCTATGTGGATTTCTTTTTCCCTTGTTCAAATTTTTTACTTTAAAATATATTTCCTCTACTTAAAAGAAACATGAATGGAAAATACTTTTTAGAACCATCTCCGATATGTTTATACATCAATAAAGTTAAAATGATAAAATAATCTCAACATATTACTGATGGGTACTTGAGAATGTGTATTCCTACTCTCATACACTGATGTTATGTTAAAGCCTTGGTGCTTATGGTTTCAAATAGCACAAATTTTTCGTTAATGAATTATTAAATCTGTCCGTTCAAATTACCATTTATAAATTTCCTTTAAAATGGTATTTTTAATTAACAACATTCTGATACAATTTTTTTATAAGAAAAATTTTATAAAAGACAATAACCTCACTGATCTCTGTCCGTCCCAATGTTTCTACTTTACTATTAAAATTTCAAAAACTACTTCATAAAAACTTAGTTACAATAAGAATGATTGACAAACCATGCCATTGTTGACTGCTAAGGGTGCCTTATAAGTTTTAAATATGATAAGGACACCATGTTTTTTATGTACAAATTATATTTTAATTGTTTTAATTACTACTTAATAATTTATAGTAATTGTATATTTTTATAATGTGATAGACATGTAAATATAGACAGTATTAAAAGTTCAAACATTGCCATCACATTCCTAGAAGATTCCAGAAATAGTTTTTTTTTTTAATTATTGTATCGAATTTATTGAGTATTGCTCAAACGTTGTTACTATGATAACTATATTGTGTTGTTTATGTATGTTTTGAACTATTTGCATTTTTATTAATTGAATCGTTACTTAATTATTAATATGTATTTTTTTAATGTATGTAAATAAAACTAATTGAATTATATGTCTTATTTCTTTATGTAATATTTTGCGGGGACGAAAGGCATTTTCGAGACATTGCAAGCTACATCTTTTCCCCTGATGTTTACAAGTAATTCGTTTCCGACTTTTTTAAATTCTTCCTTCACATATCCCATTGCTACATTCCCGCCAAGCGAGGGACTCGGACAGCCGCTTGTCACTTTGCCAATGACATTTCCGGTCGCATCTTTCAAAAGCGCGTCCTTGCGAGCCGGTGCTCCCCCCACCATTCTTATACCAACCCTCCTTTTGCTTACGCCATCTTTGATTTGACGTAAAATAATATCGGCTCCGGGGAAATCAGCGCTTTGCCGACGGTTCTTTGATATTAACCAAGTCAAGGCAGCTTCCACTGGCGTTACAGTTTCATCGATATCGTTTCCATACAAACATAATCCAGCCTCTAAACGGAGGGAATCTCTAGCTCCCAGACCAGCAAGTTTCACATCTGCAGACTGTAGTAAAGCCTCAGTTACTTGAACGGCTTTATCTGCTGGAATGGAAATCTCAACACCATCTTCACCGGTGTAACCACAGCGAGTCACTCTACATTCAACCCCCGCAACTGAACCAATTCGGGATGTCATAAATGTTAGTTCCTCTAATTGTAAATTTGTAATAGCTTGCACAGCAGCCGCTGCCTTCGGCCCCTGCACGGCTATTAACGCCCTTTGTGTCACATCCCACATATTAACTTTTACATCTTTGCCTTTCTTACGATACAATTCCGAAGTTTCGAGCATATGTTGTGTGTCGACTTCTAAACGACCGGCATTTGAAACTATGTAGAGTTGGTCTTCTTTGACTTTGGTAACTATAAGGTCATCTATAATTCCACCGTCTTCATTTAAGAACACAGTCAATGAGCTGGTTCCGTGTGCCATTCGTTTTAAGTCAACTGGGCATATCGATTCAAACCATGATACACAATCCTTGCCGTACACATTAGTTTGTAACATATGAGAAACATCAAATATCGAAGCACATTTTCTTGTAAATAAATGTGATGCGGAGACACTTAAATCTGAATATTGCACTGGTAAGAGGAACCCAGCAAAATCAACCACTTTGCCGCCATACTTTTGATGCAAATTATACAAGGGAGTTTGTTTAGGTTTACTATTTCCGTCACTAAAACACCGAGCGTGTATATTAGAAAATCCCAATCGATTCACTAATAAGTACTTTTTCGAGATGAATGTAACGCTCCTTGAACACATTTTTGTAGAATGGAAACAAAAACTAAATGGGGTTTATTACAAATAATAATTATCACAATGATAGTTCAAGGGTCAAAGAGTCGTTACAACATTTATCAACTATGTAGACAACATCTATAAGTATTTCTCAATTCACCAATTTCACCGACGAAAACTAAATACAATTAAACAAATTTTATAAAAAAATATATTTTTATTATATCACTTAATTACTTTGTCTAACTTCTAATCAATTATATAAATAAGGTAGGGGTCCAGTTTGTTACTTGCCCACACAAAATTTGAAAAAAAAATAAATAGTAATTTTCATTAATTAACTATGTTTAAAATAATATCTAATAACAAAGTCTACATCTAGAATATAATAAAACACAAAATACAAAAACTAATTTATTTATTTACTATTCACAACTACTGTTTATAATTTTTAAATAATCCTCATGATTAAGCAGTTCCTTTTTCATTGAGTCAGAAATTGAGATACTTGATAGCATAATTGCTATAAATCCATCAGAATTAGGGCATTCTCTTAATAGTTTGGGATTTTTCACCAGTTGTTCGTTGATTTCAACAAGAAAACCCTTCATTCCAGCAGGTATTTCAAAACTTGTATTATCACTCCATTCGACTTTACATATAGCTGTATGTGGGGTCAACATTTGACCTCCTTTCTTGCCTTTGCCTTTAACGGTGTTGGACAATCTATCTACCTTGCCGATAGTAAAGTTCAATTTGTAGTCATCATCTCGTTTAAAAAAGAAATGACTCGGAGCAAGGCATAGTAATGTTATTCTGTTTGAATGGAACAACAACATTATATCATTGTTCTTAATACCATTCACATCAAGTATATATCTTTTACTGAAGTATCTCTCTGTAAAGGACTTGTAAATAGATTTTTCATTGAGGTCTATCGATTTAAGTATGTTGTACTCCATTGTAATAATATAATATGCAGTCTACAAGTTTTCAGTATGCTGTGATTGTGCTAATATTCTGGCTTTTCTTTCAGCATGTTTCCTCACTGCTTCTTCATTATTTGCTTGTTGGCGTCTTATACGTTCGGCTTTCAAGCACCTTCTCATATCACGATCATAATCATTACAATAGCCCATAAATTTTCGGAACGGATGCTAAACAAAATTATGCTTTAGAATTATGGTTACGCATAAAATACTAGAAATTAAGGTAAAGAAGTTGCTCACCTCAACATGACAGTCTTGTAATAATTTAATTAAAAAATTGCATTCTTGAGTGTGTAAATGAGGTGATAAATCTGTGTGCATTACGTATGCGTTTCTCGGAGTTTTTTTTACTTAAATTATCACCATATATTATATAAAGCTTTAATCTATAACCCTATCAACACGATGAAATGTCAAAAGAAATAAGATTCCATGAATATGTCATGTGTCAATTTCATTACGCCAAAATTTAAAGCCATTTCATAACCAAATGGCTTCGTAATTCGTTCATCATCTCCAAGTAAAACGTAGTGTAGTTAGTTGCATACTTCCTAATTTGATATTCTTTAATGTAAAGTCTGAAAAACTTATTAATCTGAAGACCTCTTTCACGATAGTAGTAAAGTATCGATTAAACCAATGACCAGTTTCACTCGTAACTTCCCGCGTCAATTTCAGAATTTTTGAGTGGCACTAATTATATGATTAAAAAGCCCATAACTTAAATAGTACTCACTACCTACCGACATGGAATATTCTCAGACAATTATGGTCTATTTGCGAGATAAATTAAATGTCAGACTTTTTTTGAACAACCGATAGACATGCATGTCCATCGGTTGTTCAAAAAAACATTGAAAAATTCATAGGCGAGTACAATGTTAGCATTTAAAATAATTTAGGGAGGTACCAAAAACTATATTAAATTTTAATTGATGTAATTTATATTGAATTTATTTATAAAACAGAAAATCATACGTCTCGATCAGCGTACAAGCGATTTGTCACCGTCAATTAAGCTGCTTGGATGTCGCATCAAAGGGCCAGGGTCTGTTCATTATCAAAATAGCTGTAGTAATCTTTTTTGAAACAAAGGTTTGAAAATACATGATTTGAATACAGCTTGCAACTTGGTGATAGTGGATATATGTTAAAACAATATATTTTAATTACATCATTTCCTACAAAAAGAGTCCTACACATAGAACAAGAAATATTTTTGAAAGGGTTTAGGTAAGTGAAAAATAGATTTCCTACCTTAGAGCATAGATAATATTAAAATAAGATCATGTACCAGCTACAATAATTACGAATTATTTAACTGCTCTTCGTTCCATTTGCACAATTTTCTAGGAAATCTGCCTCCCTCTTGCCGTCAAGTTGTTAAACTACCATACCGTCCTTTTTCCTGTAATTTCTTCCTCAAATATTTTTTTTTTAAAAAGAACCCCTATTTTGCCTCAGTCAGCTCTAGTAAAAGTAACTTATTCCGTATATTCGCTGAAGAAGAACAAATAAGTGTTATGATAAATTAAAGCTTATTCATTAAACAAATAAACCTACCCGTGATTTGTTGAGTTTGTGCTAATTCATAGGAGTAATCAAGACCTTAAATATCACAAGTTATTATTTCTTTTATAAATTTTTGTCCATAATCTAGCGATAGTATTTTAATTTCCGAACCTCCAGTTCAGTAAGGGTCCAAACGTATTTCAGATAACTTAGATATGCGGAACCTACTTTCCCTCGTAATTCGTTTTAATTATTTTTATCGTTCTTTCTCTATATATGAGGATCACTTCGTTAATTTTCACAATTTGGTATTTCTATACAAAGTTATACCAAAATATTCCTCTGATGTGAAGTAAAGTTTACACTACTTTAACTTTATCCGAAATCAAAAGAAACCTGTATGATCTCTGTCGACGACAAACAATATTATTATTATGTCGAATGCATGTGAAATTTTGAAAAACAACGTGGATTGTATAATCGAAAAAAATATAAATTATAATTTATTACGTACGCCATACACTTAACCGGCAAATTGTTCCTTGCAGTTTTATAATCGCTTGTGAAGTTGATCTAACTTGCTCGTCTTTTTACTCGCCTCTTGGACTTGCTTTACTTAACTAGAAGTAGTGACCATCATTTTTAAAAAATACTTCAGTACATTTATAGTAATGGTTCACAATAAAATATAAATAAGTTATTTCGTTTTACGCAGAATATAAAGTATTTAATATAAATCAAGGATATTTATTTAAAGAAAGATTTAAAAGTTTCTTCTTTCATTTTCCTTATCTCCAGTTACACAATTTTCAGTCCTATAATATTCTCTCTATGCACACAAAATTTATAAAAACCTAAGCTAACATCAAATTTTTCGTTTTATAAGAAATTAAATTTAATACAGGAGACATTTTTATCGGATTTATATTTAGGATTATTATTAAAAGTGGTTCTTAACGCATCATTTACATATATTGTAAAAGATTAATTGTCTCCCGTCTCAGAAAATTTTCTCATTAATTACTCATACTTACCTATTGATTATACTAGTAAGTTAAATATTTTGTAAAAAAAAATATAATGAAAAAAGGTTTTATACACCACATAATAAAATAAAACAACAATAAATATATTTTATTTTTATATTTAAAGTATTCACATGGTGTCTCATTCTAAACAAGTAACAAGATTTTAATTAAGTTTGAGACTGCAATTTTATTACTTAGTCCTAGTGCTCCAGGAACCTCAACAAATAAATAAATAAATAAAACATAATAAATAATACAACAACATAATTCTCTAACAAACTTTAACGTAATGACTAGATTAATATGATTTTGGGTATTCGTAAAAAAATTGTTAATAAGGTAGGTAGTCTTGCATTTTCTAATTACACTAAAAACACGAAAGGAGTTGTCTTAAACATAACATCCGACACATTCATGACAGGAAAGGAACAAGCGATAAGCAAAATAAATACCAATACAAATGAATAGAAAATGCTTCTTTTTTAATCATTAATATGTTAAGACGCCCAATTAGATAAACAAATGCATAATGTGCCCAAAATAATCGTCTAAACAAATACGCTAGAATAAGAAGCGGGTGTTATGTTAATTTGGGGGGGAGCGATTCAACTTTTGGGCATTCCCTGGGGGGTGGCAGTTTCTACCATCTTCTTGTATTTTCCGACCAGCTCGGGCAGGTCGTAGGCGATGGCTACGTCCAGGCGATTGATGGGACAACCGCGGAAATACGTGCACGTGGCAGACAGCTGCTGGAACTCGTACAGCGGATTCAGACGGAAGAAGTCCCGGTAGGTTTCGGGATCGGGGAGGTCGTACCTGTAATGTCATTCATTATTAAGATTTTTTAATTGAATATACTATTTCATTCAATATATTACCTACACAGTTTAACTTTCTAAATTAAGTTGAATGTTACATATTTATTGTCAACATATATAATAATTTTAAATTGGCCATAAAGAAGGTAACCAAATAAATGTTATGGAAGGTCGTTACCTTGATATATTGGTAAGTGTACTGAGACCCTCGTAGATGTGGTAGTTCTGTGGGCTGTCGATGATAGCGTCGGCGATGACCTTTTTGTTTCCGAATATCGTCTTGTGGTTGTAGTAGGTGGTCAAGTAGCAGTCAACCATCTTAGCGTGGTTCCTCACGCGGACCTGGTGAAATGTATAACAATAAGAACAATTTGAATATTTTATATTTTTTTAAGATTCGCCTGAATTCAATTGATTTAATACATATGAAAAGTACCCGAAAATAACACATTTCGATTGATAATTAAGATTTCTTAACAAATATAAAATTGATAGTAATTAACATTGTTCATATAGAAGATGAATGTGGTGCGGGTAAAGTTCCTCACCGCAAATCTCCTGGCGCTGGCTATCTTGTTTTCTATCCGCTTGTCGATGGCCTGCCGCAGGTCTCTGAGCAGTTCCCTCTCCTGCGCCAGCAGCAGCCTCGAAGGCGCGCCGGCCTCCAGCGGCATGGACCACAGCGACACCGTGTACATGACGGGAGGCTGCGCCGAGCTCATCAACGGCGAGATGTTCCAGATCAACGCGCTCTGTACACGCATCAGCTCCTCCGGCTTCACGGTGTCCGCTTTGTTTAGGACGATACGAGTCTGTGGGAATAATGTAAATGCATATACACTTATAGATTGTCTTAGCTAAAATGACGCGCCCAACTACTGCATTGCATGTACGCAAAATATGTAAGCAATACACAAAACGATGTAGCTATCAGCTATATTTGATATCAGTCGTAAGTTAAACACAAACGTATGCGCACGCAACGGTCGAAGCAAATCTACCGCCAGGGGTCAGCATGTCAACTAAAAGCATCTTCGGAGTCAGCTAAACTGAATATCATTCAAAATTCCGAGATACGCCATCTTTATTATTAGATGCTATTTCTGGTGATTTAATTTATATGACTATTATATTTCACCAATAGGACATTTAATTTTATATAAAGAAATCCTTTATTTTATGCAAGTAATATTTTTATTTCACAAAAACATACTACATATATGTAGTTGGTTTTTTTAAGCGAAAGTATGTATGTGATATTGTTTTACAAACCTGTGATTCTCTGCCTTTGAGCTGGTCTAGGATAGCCTCTGTTTCCGGTCCGACGTCCAGCTTAGAAGGATCGTAGACCAGAAATATGATGTCAGCGCGGTCAATGAACCATTGACAGGCGTCGTTGAAAGGGAACACTCGCGACACCTGCTTCCTTACTTCCAGGATACCAGGTATTTCAACAACGTTTACCTACAGAACAACACTAAATATAACATACTTAAAAACAAATATGGATTGTTTTTTTCGATGTGATCGTCACCTTTTCCAGTAGTTTACTGGGGTACCTCAGACCTCGGAGACGTTCCTCCAAGCCCTGTCCAAACTTCTGCAGACCGGAGAACGTCCAGTCCGCTGCTAGTTGAGTTCCATCCAGTACTTCTGGATTTTGTCCGTGCATTAATATATTGAAGTACGCTGGTGACGGCTCGGCGCCTATAGTTAAATATCAAGAATAGAAACAAATACAAATAATAATATTAAATTGACGGGTAATGTTTTACCTGTACGTAGAGACCATTCGGTGAACTCTATTCCTGTCAGATAATTCAATATGGAGGACTTCCCGCCGCTCCACGGACCCATGAACAGGACCAATGGCTTCGAGAATATTTCTGGATCACCGAAATGTCTGTTACTCAAATCTCTGTATTTGTACAACGCTTCAAGTGGCTTGATTGAATTCTCGTAAAGCCGTTTCAGATCTCTGAGAACAATATCGGCCGATTTCTCAATAATCATCTCTGACTCGCTGGCTTCTTCGTCCAATCTTAGGATTTGAATGATGTGGTCACGGGAGCGTAAGTTCTCGGGAATTTCTCCTTCCTAAATAAGTACGTGTACATGTTAGTAAACCACCAAAAATTGCTTTTACTTAATAAATTATACATCGATTTATTCATAAATAATGTGCTCATTCTGTAAATACCACCCTAAGACAATAATTATTATAAATATTGTTATTTTACAATTTCAATTTAATATTTTGTACCATTTTTCACTTACTAAGAGCAAATCCTCTTCCGGTGCACCTTCTTCTTCGCTTTCTCCATCTTCAGTAACTTCGGATTGCTCACCGCTATCTTTTTCGGCATCAGATTCGCCAGCAAGATCTTCTACAGATAGTTTCTCTTCCTCAGAAACATCTTCGGAAGATTCAGTCTTTTCTACAGATTCTTCTTTTTCCGAAGATTGAACTTCTTCTGTAGATTTTTCTGCTTCTGCCGATTGATCCTCTTCCGCTTCTTTCTCTTTTTCTTCATCGGATTTACCATCCTCTTCGGTATCTTCTTTAGATTCACCGTCGTGTTTTTCTTCTTCTTGGGAGTCATCTATCTTTTCTCCCTCTTTTTCTTCAGACTCAGCCTTTTCTTGAGATCCATCATCGTCTTCATCTGTTTTTTTGTCTTCATCACTTTCTCCTTCAGCTTCGCGTTCTTCAGAAGCATCAGAAGATTCCTCTGCCTTTTCATCTGACTCAGCTTGTTCTGTACTAAGATCTTCGGCCTGCTCAGCTGAGTCTTGGTTATCATCTGCGCTGTCAACACCAACTTCACCTGATTCCTCTTTGTCATCTCCTTCCTGGCTATCTTCCTTTTCTTCTTTGGTGTCTTCAGAATTTTCTTTACTGTCTTTAGAATCTTCTTTACTTTCTTCGTCATCGATTACTTCGCCACTTTCTAATAGGAATAAACAATTACATACATTCGTAATTAGATATGTCAGACAATTACAACTAATAGCAACGTTGTTTTGGAATCAGAAATTAATAAAAACAAATTTAAAGTGAAACTTAATGTTTACCTTTTTCGATTTCTTTGTCATCAGCAGATGCTTCTTCTTTGCTGTCTCCGTCCTCCTCGTTACTCTCATCTGCTTGTTGCTCGACGTTTTCAACACTTTCGTTTCCAGCTTCGTTCTCAACAGAGTCTTCACTTACAGGACTGTCAGAGTCGTCGTAAGAGGCTTGAGAAACATAAGGTTCATCTGCTACCTCCACTGAGGGAACATCTCCTGTTTCTTCACTCTCAGCATTTTCTTTACTGTCGTCTGAATCTTCCGCTGCCTCGGCTATTTCTGCTGATGTTTCTTTTGTTTCGTCGTCTATACTTACTTCACTAGATTCGAGTTTTTCTTTAGAATCTGAAAAGATTCGTCATTTATATCTAACACAGTTAAAAGGAAATTTTATTATATTTTAACACTGTTACACACTGGCCCTTGTTTAGGATTAACTAAATATTACATTCTATTACAATTGTGTTAATTATTCTGATAATTCTCACTTTGAAACAGTTTTGATACACTTTTTATCTAAAATATTGTGGGAAATAAAAGAATATGATATGTTTTAATCCTTAAAGTTTTTATTATTAATTAATTAACCTATTCTTTATTCATTACACTTTTTTTATCTTAATAACCACTCCCTGTGGTTGGCAGTTGGCATATAAAAATGATTACGCTAAAATATAAAACAGATGCTTATTTTGATCACCATATATATGAGCGCTTATTTTATGCTGTCATGAATTACTATTTTGCTGTTAACTATACACAAAAGACCTTTCTATATAGATCTAGAACAGACTTTTTAAATTTAATTACTACTTACAAAACGCTGTGCGAAATTAAAAAACGTAACTCCGTTAGAGGAATAAACGGCTATCACAACCTACTAAACTTTAAACTTAATTCTAAAATCTTTTGCAGCCAAAGACTTCATTCGTAATCGGTTATAAAATTCAATTCATTAAGTGAACTATCCGAACGTTAAACGACATTGTATAAAATTTATTCGCTCTTTAATAGCATGTGAGTATTTATTAAATAAACAAAAAAAAATACCTACATTTAATGGGGATTAACTTTTCAGTTTTAAATTAACAAAAATATCTATCCTTTCGTACTTTATCTAATCTAATACTGTAAGGCAAAAACGATATTGTTTTGATTATAGACATGGCGATAGGACAGAAAAATATGGAAGCTTAAATTAAAAGAAACTCTAAATATTCAAATAAAATAATGGCAGGTCTTAGTTATACCGACAGTTATGAGCTAAGTCGAGGGATTCAAGGTCTCCTTAGAATAGAAAACTAGAATAAGTTTTCTTAATTAAATATGTTTTAACGCAGTGAGATCATCACAGATTCTGTTGCAAATCATATTTACATAAATACATCGAAAAGCGTTTTATTTCTTTGATAATATCCAACCTAACCGTTTTTGAAACAATTCGGCTTTATTGTTCTTTCTTTTTTTCAAAATGCTTTGAGTTTTTAATTATACATTTATAATTACAGGTCCAACTGTCAGACATTCGCATCTATTCTGCCCGTGACCACGGTTGCTGAAAAGTAACCGAAACGTCGGTAGTATGTAGTTTTTACAAAAATAAAGCACGCTTAGTTTATCCGAAAAATATTAGT